>JAKCPI010016668.1:0-28017 GCA_023213315.1 Euborellia annulipes | reverse complement strand
ATATATTTATTGCTATAATTTTTGCTTCCAAACTGAGATATTTTTTTAAACTCTATTCTCTATTATTATTATTTTTTTTTTAATATAATAGCCAGGGCCGTAGACAGGGGTTGTATCGATTCCTCAGTTAATGTTTCATCCCTATTCGAGTAAATATTATTCAATTTAGCTAAAACTTTGGCATTTTCATTTTCTAGACAATTGGCAAATATTTTTGCTATTTATCGATTTTCTACAGTAAAATTATTAATGTTTCAATGATAAATGAAGCGAGTCCTTCACTACTGGATGGGCATAGATAGGATATGCGCCAGTGTCGCTGTGTGAGTATTAAAACAGGCTGGAGGCCCGTGGGTGGAGACCGCGGTCCCCTCCTCACAGTCTTGGGTCCAGGGACTCCGGAGTCCCGTCACTCCGAAGGCTGTGGGGCATCGGATCAAAATCAAGCCCCGGGAATGTGAGTCGGAGTAAGATGCCAACGCGTACTCGGCCACACCCTCTCACGATTTTTACCAAGGGGCTAGCCTGCGTTTTCAGACTGTGACGGCATATGCACGGGGACATAGCTATCCAGTGCTTGCGAGCTAACCATTAGGTGAGCAGTGAGGGATCCTGTGGCCAGGGAATTACTCTGCTCACCCTGGATATAGGGACAGGGTGCCCATCGTCAATGACGCAAAAACTCCCTACCACAACGGGTAGAGCGATGGAGAGGGTAGTGCGTGATTAAGGCAATTTGCTTAACTCGAGTCAACCAAATCATCGTACTCAAGGAGCACAGTCTCCTCGCTTGATTTGAAAAAATTCATTCAGAGCTATATATATTGACCTTCTGAAAATTTCACTCCCTCATGTTTATATTATAAATAAATGAAAGTAAAAATTTATTATTGAATATTGTAAAAAAATAAAATTCTTATTTTGAAACGCCATATAAGTTCTCTACAAAGTTAGTTTTGTAAAAATTGATAAATGCTTTCAATTTTTTGTTTGAAATTTTTTAATATAATTTAAAAAGGTTTATTTTACTATTGGAGCCATCTTTTTGACGATGACGTCACAATGCTTGCATTTATTTGTGTAGTATTTAATGTTCTGTCTTTTCCCATTCGCCAACCAGTTTGATATTATATTGAGTTTGTATTTATAAATTATTTTACTATATCTAGCCATTTATTTTTCTTAATTTCAAGTCTATTTTGATTATGCTAATCCCTTTCATAATATTTTCAATAAGTTAGTTTTTCTTTTTTTATATTACTTTCTCTTACCAAGGGCGGTCCCAGAGGGGGGTCAAGGGGGTCGTGACCCCCCCCCAAAATCTTTTTTTTTTTAACATACACTTTTTTCCCATTCACACAATCTTTTCGGCAACTTAGGCCATTTAAGACTTAAACGATACTCATATTTGATTAATATATATTTATTGGGGTCCAGGCCCATTTATTTCTACTATATAAAAAAAAAAAAAAAAACAGTGACCCCCCCCCCCCCCCAAAATGTAAGGCTAGGACCAGTGGCGTACCGAGGGGGGGCGGGGGGCGGTCCGGCCCCAGGCCCCCATATATTTATTAAAAAAAAATTTAACGAAAATTTCTCTCTTGAGAGGCCTCTGGGGCCCTCAGGGCTCAAATAAAAACCAAAAAATTTAGTTAAAAAAATCAAAAT
This sequence comes from Euborellia annulipes, assembly GCA_023213315.1. Taxonomy (NCBI): domain Eukaryota; kingdom Metazoa; phylum Arthropoda; class Insecta; order Dermaptera; family Anisolabididae; genus Euborellia; species Euborellia annulipes. The sequence goes on along the minus strand of JAKCPI010016668.1, from coordinate 26,349 downwards.
TTAATGAAAATTTCTCTTTGAGAGGCCCCGGGGCCCTCAGGGCTCAAGTAAAAACCGAAAAATTTAGTTAAAAAAACAAAATTTAATGAAAATTTCTCTTCGAGAGGCCCCGGGACCCTTGGGGTTCAGGGATATACGGTATTTTAAAAATATTTTTATGTATGGAGAAGAGGGATATTTAAAGATGAGCAGCCCCCCCCCCAAATAAAAATTCAATATAAGGCCCCCTCTTCTAGTGCCGCCCCAGGCCCCCAACTGCCTCGGTACGCCTCTGGCTAGGACCGCCCTTGGGTGGGTTACACTATATTAATTATTCCCTTTGATTCACTTAAAACATAACTGATAAAGACACGAGGTCGGCGCCTGCAGCCCGGCCACGCGCTCTACTCGACTGAACGAGAGATTCGACTCTCTCTTTCTATAGGAATAAAATAGATGAAAATAACAATTCCCTTTTTATTAAAAGTAAAAAAAATACTTTTTACTCTAATCTAACTATATTTAGAGATGGAAAAGAATGTCAACAAGTGATTTGGAATATTCCAAGGCCTTTCTTAATCAACCAACCCTTCATCCCCCTAATCAAAATAATAATCAACGCTATTTTTTGAATGTTTTCTATTTATTTGGCTTCGATTTAGCTAAAGTAAATTAAAAAAACAATTTCTCAAGCCCTTATCCAATCCTAATAATAAACATAATTAACAATGCTATCGCCTTCGGCGAGCTTCGCGTCTAGTCAGAAAAAATTAAAACCCTTAAAAACTTCCCTGGGTCCGCCTTTGGGTTTTAAACATAGTGTAATTTTCTAGAATGAGTCTTACTTTAGGCCACTGGTTTCCAAACTTTATGTTACAACGCCTCCATTAAAAATATTTAATTGTATGACGCCCCCCTCCCCCACACCACTTTAATAAAATAATACAAAAACAAAAATTTTTTTAAATATTTTTTTTTATTTATTCATATTTATTATTTTAATTAAAAACTCCGTCCCAGAATCTTCTAAATTATTTTATTATTATTTTATTTATAAAACTAGCAATCATTTGGAAAATTGATCTTGGTGGCCAATATTCGCGCCTCCCCTTAGACTAGTCCGCCCCCCCCAGGGAGGCGCGCCTCACAGTTTGGAAAACTCTGCAATAGAGAATTCTAAATAAATACAAATTAGAAATTTTTTTTTTTTTTAATTAGTAAAAAGTTCCAAAGGGGACCCCTTTTGAATCAAAATTAACATGCAAATCCCCATAGGGATTTAACATTGGCACAATGGAAGAATGCGCCGGAAAATAAATTTGAAAAATCTTTACTAAATCAGTAAAGTGTACTTCAAACAATTTTCACAAAAAATTTCACTGCTATATATTTTTAAAAGGGCATATAAAAAATAGTTGAATTGTATGAATTTTAATCTAAAAAGAAAAATATTTATATTCTGTTACCATGGCAACCATTTCTCCTATCTTTCCTATGAAGTACAAGAGTAAAGGGTGCTTCAAAATGGCAAAATGCTTATACATTTTAAAGAGCATTTAACAAATAATTGATTTTAGAATTTTAAAAAAATTAGGTGGAGCGAATTTTGAGAAAATCGAACAAATCTGAAAAAGTTCATCAGTAAAGTATTCGTACTATTTGGCCGATTTTGTTCAAAATCTTTTTTTGAGTGTCCAGGAGGGTAACTTACTTAAATATAAAATTTCAATCTGATAGCTTAATTCTTTCATGCCAAAAATTGGGGCACACAGAAAAACAGACAGACCAATTTTTTGGACTATTTTGGACTCAGGGAATCTCAAAACATGTCAAAATTTTTTGACATGATCGCAGTACTTTTTATCTCTATATATTTCATATATAGGGTAAGAGAAAGTAAGGCTTTGCGGCTAGTATTATATATATAGGGAAGGAAGAGAGTGAAAAGGGGGTGGGGGGAAATAATACGAGGTAGACAAAATACGAAAATTTGAAAATCAATTATTTATATGTAAAAAAAAAAATGTCAATTGAAATAAAAATTAACTCACGTGGGTGTTATTCTTAGCTTGAGCGCCCGAAGAGTAGGCAACCATTGGTCTTCAAGCGCGATGCCTGACAGCGTAGGGAAGGCGCCACTAGAGTCATTCAGCTGGCAGTGCCGGAAGGAGCGCAAAATCTGAAAGAAAACATCATCAATAATTCTCTCGCTTCATGCATGTTATCTAGTCAAATTAAATATTTCGATTATCATCAATAGGGGCAGCCAGGAAGTAAGCCTCTACGAAATGAAACTCGAGTAATGGAGACAGTTTCGGATACTCTTGAGTTTCATTTCGATGAGACTCACTTCCTGGCTGCCTGCTCGCTCCCCTATTGTTGAAATACAACAGCCACTTCACAAATTTCGATCAACACTAATAATGGTTAGATATTGAAATATTGAATATATAATACATGTAAGTAAGTTTGCGAGATATGTTTGTGCTTAAGATTGGGCAAAATTGCACCCCTGGAGTCGCGAAAGCGTGGAGGTCCTGGTTCGACTCCAGGCAGTGGCCTAACCAGGTGGGGGCGAGGGGGGGGGCGAGCCCTTGGCGCCCCCGAAACCGGCATAGGCGCCCTACGGCCTCTAAAATATAGCCCAGCGAATGTGATTTTATCATATTTTTTTCATCGATTGTCTTAAAAAATTGATTTTTTTCTTTTAAAATTATATTACAACTTGAATTCTACTATTTTAAAAGAATTTAATTCCAAAAATAATAAATAACGTATATAGAGGCTTTATAATTAAAATTTTTTTTATTTTGCAATATATAAGCCTTAATTTGATGTTTTATGCTGTGGAGATTTACTCAGGATTCGTATAAGCCTTAATATTTAATTTTTTGAAATTCAAAATTTTTTTAAGCATGAAGGAATTGAGCTATGAGACTGAAATGTTATATTTAAGTTAAACACTCCCCGGGACCGTGAAAATAAGCTTTTAATCAAAATCGGCCAAAAAGTACTATTTTACTGATGTAGTTTTTCAGTTTTTTTTTGATTTTCTCAAAATGAAAGGGCTTTTACCATTCTTCAGGCCCGCCCGAGCTCGCCCGGAATTTTTTTCAAACCCGCCCATTCTCGCCCGAGATTTAGTGAATGAATGAACGAATGTCTAGCAATTTTTAAATAAAATTTCATTTGCATGCCCGTCCGCCCGAACCCGTTTATTTAGACTTGCTACCCGCCCGTAATTTTTTCATGGCCTCCAAAAGCCCGCCCGTCCCGGTCCGCGGGCCGGGTGTTAAAAAAAAATATGGGGAATGACTTCCCCGAGACTTTCTCGTATGTTCTTTTGGAATTACGTCTGGGTGTGTGTGTGAACACGATTGCTTAAAAAAAACCAAAGCAGCTAGATAGATGAAATTTGGTATATGCTCCTTACACTAAAATTGTAGATTTCTATCAACTTTTGGAGTAAATACGTCACTTGGAAGTAGTACTTACCTAATAAGTTTTTTCAGAAACTTCGAAATTTTCAATTTCTTTGTTATATTATGATAAAATACTCAATTTTAAAAAGTTTTTATTCTTTGATATTTTTCCGAAAACTGAATAGTTTTTTAAATAATCACAGAAGAAAACGACATTTTTCGTAAAAGCAAAGAGAAATCAAAACAAAATCATACAGGTGTCATTAAAAAAACATGTAAATATAAACAAATTCATTTGTTTCACAAATTCGCTGAGGAAATTACAGGATGCAAGAAATTTGCCCGCCGAAGGCGAGCAAGGGGGTCCAGGGGCGGAGCCCCCTGGAAAATCGGCGCCCTAGTTGAGCTTCGTCCCCCCCCGCCCTCAAAGGCTGGTTACGCCGCTGACTCCAGGGGGTGCAATTTTGCCCAATCTTCAGTTTTTTTCGATTTTCTCAAAATTTGCTCCAACGATTTTTTTTTAAATTCAAAAATCAATTATTTTTTAGATGCTCTTTAAAATGTATATTCTCATTTTGCCATTGAAATCTTCTGAAGACCACTTTATCTTGTATTTCATAGGAAAGATAGGAGAAATGGTTGCCATGGTAACAAAATATAAATATTTTCCCATACTTATAAATTTTACATCTGAATTCAAATGTTCCGTACTGTCGGGAACTAAATATATGTCGACACGAAAAATCTGGTGTGACAAGCACAGTACACAACTTTCGATTACCGAAGGTAAGAGAAAGTTGTGTGCTGTGTGCCAGTCACACCAGATTTTTTAAGATATACTCGTATTTTCTTTGGCTGGAGATTGTGTATATTATTGATGCTGGGTAGGCAGCCAGGATTAGAAATAAAACAATTTTATTTCAATCCGCTAGTCGACGTTTCGGGTGCCTTCCTCAGGACTGAGCAGGTGTCAATTATAACAATAAGTTCTCATTTGTGTGATATTTTAAACATTTAGATTACAATGTATAATTCTATATAAGCAAGTATGCTTTGTTTCGATACAAGATGATGTTAAAACAAATCTCTCGATTATAATCTCAATTGGCAAGTTTTACTTTCTCTTACCCTATATATGAGAGAAAGTATTCGATTCATGTCAAAAATTCGATGTCGAGATTTTTTTATTTTATTTATCTTATTATAGAAAGATTTTCGATGCTTTTGTCCAATTACAAGGAATAATCATCAAATTTGAAATAAAAAATAAATCTGTAAAATAAACTTCAAATTTAAATATATACAATTTCCTGTATCAATATGAAATTGCGTTAGGCCTCGTCTTTGGAAAAATTCGGGTACTAGCACTTTACTGATCTACTTTTTTAGTTTTTTTATATATCAAAAAAAAAAAAAAATAAATAAATAAAAAGACCGAGTTTCAGTTAGATGGCAGGAGAATAATAAAATTTGGAGTGATTAAAGATATTCGAAGTTCAAAAACTCCGAAACCATTGCAAAGTTGTCTTTTCTTGAGTTCTTTTTCTTCTTCAAAATGATTTTTTTTTTTTTATCTGACAACCCGCATGTCATTTGATAACGTCTTCCTTAGATCAGCTTCCACCTCGAAATTGTCAAGCCTGAAGATTAATAATACATTTAATATGTATGGTTGCAGTCAATCAAACAAAAAATTTTTATTTCTAAGTCCACGTTTCTGTCAAAAAAATAATAATTTTTTATTTCATTGATTGTTACCATCCACCTATTTCCTTTTTAAAAAATTAAAAAATCTGGTGTGACTGGCGCACAGCACACAACTTTCTCTTACCTTCGGTAATCGAAAGTTGTGTTCTGTGCTTGTCACACCAGATTTTTGTGTCGACATGTGTTTAGTTTCCGACAGTTCGGAACATTTGAATTCAGATGTAAAATTTATAAGTATGGGAAAATATTTATATTTTGTTACCATGGCAACCATTTCTACTATCTTCCCTATGAAATACAAGAGTAAAGTGGTCTTCAGAAGATTTCAATTGCAAAATGAGAATATACATTTTAAAGAGCATCTAAAAAATAATTGATTTTTGAATTTTAAAAAAAATGGTTGGAGCAAATTTTGAGAAAATCGTAAAAAACTGAAAAAGTACATCAGTAAAGTACTAGTACTCTTTGGCCGATTTTGATTAAAAGCTTATTTTTCCGGTCCCGGGGGTGTTTAACTTAAATATAAAATTTCAACCTCGTAGCTCAATTCCTTCATGCTTAAAATTGAACACACACCCACCCACACACACCCACAGACAGACCATGTCACGAAAACCACTTTTTTGGATTCAGGGGACCTCAAAACGTGAAGATCCATCAAAATCTCGACATTGAATTTTTGACATGAATCCAATACTTTCTCTATATATATATATATTACATATATACATAGGTAAGAGAAAGTAAAAAAGGAGACGAAAGAGAAATCATCAATTTTTTATACTTGGAGGTTTACTTTTTTTTTCAATTCGTATGACGGAGTTCACGATAATTAAAACAAAATATTGTATTTTATTATACAGGAATTTTATTGCCAGACAACTGTTGTGTGCATATTCTCACAGTTTCGGTCCGAAAAGGACCACCATCAGCATGGGCGTAACTAGGGAATTTGGCTGGCCATGGGACCACCATCCTCCGGGGGGCCCATATTGACTCAATTTTTCTTGGGGCGGGGAGCCCTCTGGGAAAGGGCCCGCCGGGACCCTCCCTAGTTACGCCCTCCTAGTTTTTAATTTATCATAATTGATAACCAAATCCTTCACAAAGAAGTAGTGGATGTTTGGTGATTTATTCAACCCATGGTGCACATCGCCAATGACAACACGTAGAAGGTGATCCAGCACATGGAGCTGGCAAGTAAAAATTTGAGTTTGGGGTGACCTTTCTCTTCAAACATTTGCTGCAGCCAAACAATGCCCGTCTTTTATTTTTTAGAATAAAAAAAATACTAAAATTTGCTTTTTTTAAAATAGAATTTATATAATTTATCATTAAATCTTTATTAGATAAATAAAATATATAGATATGATTTTGGCTTACCCCTTTCCAGAGGGTAATTTGCCTAGGTTTTGGGGCCCTTAAGCTAATTAAAACTCAACTACCCTCTTTGTACACCTCCCTTATATACAGGCTTATACTAGTCAACCTAATATTTCAAAGTGGTTTGTGCGTGGCCTTTTTTTATTTTTTCATGGAATAAACGGCATTTTAGCCAATAATTGGCAAAAGTTCATTCATAAAGGAAATGATTTTGGTAAAAAAAGGCAAAAAGTACCGGTATATGTCCCCAAAGGGAGTGAAATGCCATGAATTATATATATTATGTGTGAGAATTTGCTGCAGCCAAACAATGCCCGTCTTTTATTTTTTAGAATAAAAAATACTAAAATTTATATATAATTTAATTTTGTTCATTCTTAACTTGAACTTAATTTTGTTTAAGAATTCAAACTCCGTCTTGTTTGGTGCAGAAAAATGTTTTTTTTAGTAATTTTTCTAGTTATAATGCACCAAAAAGTCAAGGAAAAATACTCTTCTCCCGTTTAAAGTTTGCTTTTATTTTACAATAATTATAATAATAAAATCGATTTTCGCGTTATTAGAGAAACATTCAATAATTCTGATATATTTAAATACACCACGCGAAAAGAAGAGATATATTTGCATTCGCGCAGTACCTCCAGAAGTTGTTTAAGTTCAAAATAATAGTTGTGTTATGTACAAGCCGCGAAAAGATTAAATGTCATTGCTAAAGTGTAAATATGATGCTGATTCATTTTGTTATATATGGGACACGGTGAGATAAAACATTTAAATTGGACAAAAGCAAGGGCGGATACAAGGGGGGGGGGTAAAGGGGGTAACAACGCCCCCTCCCCCCCCCCCCCCCGAGATTTAAAAAATTATTTTTAGGGCCGGTTGCTTCATCCTGGGTGAGCTTGTTAGCCCCGACTTTTTTTGTAGTGCAGAAACCCACTTCAGTTTTATTTTTATAGTAAAATATACGATATTTCATCATTTTATTGCTAAAAGAAGTATTCTAGAAGTACATATATTTGTTATTTTACCTTATATTCTACTTATTTTATCAATAAAATGATGAAATGTTGTATATTTTATAAAATATGTTATAGGCTAGGGCCCGCTTGCATCAGATCTCGTCGCCATATTTAGCCCTGAGTTAACCTCACTTTTGAGTAATTTCATATAGATATATGGGAAATTGGAGCCAAGGTCCGGGCTAAAGTTAGCCCAGGCCCAAAGGTGGGGCTAAGATTTAGCCCTGGGATGACACGTACGAACATGTATTATGAACTCAAGCATCCTAACTTCACCAATATAAATGTAAAAAATAATATAAATGCAATATGGAATCTACCGTTTTTTTGTTATTATTCATTTTATGTCAATCAGGATTATACTCGTATATCCAGGATATATTGCAAGTTGTTGAATATTCTCCTAACTTCATCTAAGGCATTGCACATGTCTTGTTAATAAAACTATTTGTCTTCAAATTGAATGCAAATTGATATTAAATATTTATATGAATGTTTTCAGTTTTTGGTGAAAATAAAAGGTATATTTCTTTTTGAAATTATCTTTATTTGAGCCACACAGCTGGCAATTTGTCAAAATAGTTGTGAAGATTGGAACAATTGACTAATTGTTATGTGAACTCTAATAAATCTTGTTTATTTTTTTGAAAATTTTCAAATTTTTTAGCAAAAAAAAAATTAAATTCTTATATTTAAATGTATATTAATAATATTTATTTAAATGATGGGTGATAATATCAATTTTTATTTTTAATAATTTTTATAAGATGCCTTAATGGAGTTGCAAATTTCACAAACAGAACATGATTTGTTCCCCCGGAAGAGGGTTTCTGCATTACAAAAAAAGCCATTTAGCCCAGGGCTAACAAACTCACCCAGGATGAAGCAACCGGCCCTTAATGTATTATAGTCTGGCAAACAAGTACAGAATGTGCCTTTAATTTGCCGAAATTAAGAAAAAAATTGTGTGCTGTGCGACCAGTCACACCAGATTACCCCCCCCCCCCCCCCCCCCCGAGAAACACCTCTGGATCCGCCCTTGAACAAAAGTAACTGACTGAAATAAATAAAATTACAATTAGCTGCTCTCTCTTTTTGTCTCATTCTACTACAATAATAATACTAATAAGAGTTGGGCACCAACTAAAAGTTTATTGAAAATTTAGTTAAAGTAAACAAATCATATCAAGAATCTGATTAATCAAATTTAATTAATTTTAATCAGATTAATAAAATTAACTAAATTTCAATTAACATATATTTGTTTGACTTAGTTCAGCAACTAGTGATCTGATTTTAAGAAATTTGTACAAATTTAATAATAAACTTTACTAGGATGGATTTCTTTCTTATAAAATTATTTATCTAGGTAACTAATGAAGTGAATTTTAAGAGTTTTCTTTAGAATATTATTCAAATCAACTTTTACGAATATAATGATATATAATGTCTATCCTTTGGGTATACATTTCTTAAATTTAGTTCACTAGTTAACAAGGGCGGATACAAGGGGGGTAAAGGGAGTAATTATCCCCCCCCGAGATTCGAAAAATACTTTTTTTCGCAAAAAAAATTTATTTTTAATGTAAAGTTTTTAAAATTAATACTTAAAAATTTGATGTGTATTTATATTCTGGCAAACAAGTACAGAATGCGCTTTAAATTACCGAAATTAAAAAAAAAAATAGTGTGCTGTGCGAGTCACACCTGATTACCCCCCCCCCCGAGAAACACCTCTGGATCCGCCCTTCTTAGTTAATGAGATAGCTAATAATAATAATAATAAATAATAAATAATAATAGCTAAAAATAAAACCCAACCCAGCAAAGTTTAGAGTTTAATATATTCGTAAAGTTGATCTGAATAATATTATAAAGAAAAGTCCTAAAATTCAGTTACTGTGATAACTAATGTTACCTAAGAAAGAAAACCATCCTAGTAAAGTTAATTATTAAATTTATAAGCATCGTTGGTACAAATTTCTTAAAATCATCTCCCTAGTAGCTGAGCTAATAATTGAAAGTCAAAAAACTAATAAATTAAATCATTAATTATATAATAAATATAGATTAACCAAAATTTAGTTAATTTTATTAATGGGAATGAAATTAATTTAATTTGATTAAATTTTTTACTCAAATTAAATCCAAGAGCATACTAAATCTCTTGATATGATTTGTTTACTTTAACTAAATTTTTAATAAACATTTAGTTGGTGCCCCACTCTGTACACTAGGTAAGAGAAAGTAAAAAAAAAACTAGACGAAAGAGATATTTATTTTATTGTGATAAGTACCGATGTGTACCAGGCGAAGTTCAACGAGCTAATTCCTCGGGGTCACCCCGCGCGTGCTGTCGTCATAAATGACACTCTTGCTCTAGTCTAAATGTATTCTATTATTCGATAAGGAATTCTCAAAACCTAGTTGCCCAACGTTATTATTATTATTTTTTTTTATTTACCTGACTATTTTTCCCGTACTGAAAAATGGAAAATAAAGACTCGTGGGCAGACTTAAATAATGCACAATAATCGATTCACAAACGTGCTCTGGATGTTTGATATTCCGTCTCTCTCTCTCTCTCTCTATACACTGTGTGTTTATCTAATGTTTGTCTCTCTCTCTCTCTCTCGATCAAATTTATTGTTGAACATTTTTATTTTTTTTAAATTGATATTCCTTTAGCTAGATAAACAACCAACTCTCAAAAAAAAAAAATTGCTTTTTATGATAATAAGTTAGGTCAAAAGAGGAAGAGGAGAGAAAAAGCAACCTCGGTTCGACTCTATCTACATATATTTCCTTCCACATTTTTCTTTCTTCATATTTAAAAAGATAAATATACGTGTATATAAACGCAAACAATATTCACGGATACGTAAAATGATTGGGACATTTATTTATTCATTTTATCAAATACACGTCATTTATGAAGATATATATTTCATTGCACTATTTTGTCTAGATGTGGATATAATTTTAGATAAAATAAAAAAAAATGGCGTGACTAACAGAGAAAAATAAATTTTTTGCGGACGGTAAGAAGAATGCAGTCATTAAACGTTTCGGTTTGAGTTTGAACCATCATCGGAGCTATGATTTTGTCTTTATGTGTTTATTAAAATACATTCAAACAGCACGTCAAAAATAATGGAACACTCACACTCACGCAGTCTTTTCGGCAACTTAGACGATAACCGTTATTATTTATAATATCTATTGGGGGGTTCAGGCATTTTTATTTAAGCCATTTAATATCCAAATGGCTTAAATAAATCATCGGATCTGAACGAGCGATGTTTGGTATAAAAGGTAGACACGCTACCAACTACACCAAGCCCGAGGGCATAATTCCATAATTTACGTTTCGGACCTGTTTAGGACCATCTTCAGAGCTATTAACAAAACAATTATAGAGGACTCACATAAAAACAATCACATTAATACAAATTGAATTAATATTTGGTGTCATTATCAATATTAACTCCCACATTTCACACCTTTACATCTATCAAAAAGAGACAATGAAAAATTATCAATTGGAGGTTTACTTCTTTTAAATTCGTGTGATGGAGTTTACGATAATTAAATAAAATTATTAAAAAAAAAATTTGTCTGGTTCAAATCTGCACTACACAGGACAGAGTCTGGATTCTAAAACAAATTAAAAATATTCTCCCACTCCATAATAATATATAATTCATGGCATTTCACCCCCTTTGGGGAAATATATATTTGAATAAGAGACAAGGAATTCATGGTATGTACTGGTTTTTTAGTGACATAGTTTTTTTGGAAAAAGGTGGACATAGTCTTGAAACTATTTATAAAAAGTTTTTTTTTTTTTTTTGATTTTGAACAGAACAATCTCCTTAAAATTTATAAAAAATCATAATTGTGATGTTTGTTCATTGTATTGTGAAGAGAATGAATATGTAACCATATGAGAGATGGGCCCGGTGTTGCATGAAGTTTAAGAAAACAATTTGTATGTTTCAGGCCTGATGATGGTCATAAATGAATTATGTTTTAGATGCTCTTTAAAATGTATATTATTCTCATTTTGCCATTGAAATCTTCTGAAGACCACTTTACTCTTGTACGCTATAGCAAAGAAAGGAGAAATGGTTGCCATGGTAACAAAATATAAATATTTTCACATAGTTGTAAATTTTTTTATATCTTGAAAATCGAATGAACCGTAAAGTCGGAAACTAAATAGAATTTGACACAAAAAAATCTGGTGTGACAAGCACAGAACACAATTTTTGATTACCGAAGGTAAGAGAAAGTTGTGTGCTGTCCCACCAGATTTTTAAATAAATAAATGAAATTATGCTTAGCTGCTCTCTCTTTGATTTCTATTTCTACCTACAAAATAAAATACATTCATAAATACGCCACTGTTTCAGCTAGAATGAGCCATTGTAAGAAGATGGTTATAAATAAAAATGAATAGGAATAAGAGATAAAAAGCTAATTACATTTGTATAAAGATAAAATGAATGAATGAACGCATATAGTAACTATACTGTTCTATTCGCGTAATTATCAGATAGCCTATAGCAACTTGATTAAATCACACCAACAAACAAACAAACAAACAAACGGATACAATTCAGTTTTGAAGTTGAACTCCCACTTCTTTTGGGTATAGATCCCTTCTCCCTTGTTGCTAATTAATTTAATCATGAATCTTTAAGAGGGAACGAGAGTGAAGGTGTTACTCATGTTTTTCCCGATAAGATGGCGTTGTGTCATAAAAAGTATGCCCAAAAATCAAGTAATTCAAAAATTTGCCAAGAGATGTCAGAATGGTAGCTAATAATATTTAATGCATTTGGTTGATTTTCATTGATCTTTTAATAAATGTTATTATATATTATGTATCTTTTATAAAAGCATAAAAATATATAAATATAGGCCAAAAGGGGATCATCTGTTAGACTAGTCTGCCATCTATTGCAAGAATGCTGAACTAATTTGACAGTTGATTTTTAAATAAATCATCTAAGCTTATTTTAAAAATTTCTTAATTCATATGTGATTAATAATAACAATAAATTCATTTTTAAATTTAAAAAAAATTAAAGATTATTGGGACAGATTGTTTTTTTGTATTTGCTTGATAACAAAAAAATTAATTACGATAATTTTTTAATAAGTCATTAAAAAAATTATAGCTCGATGTCCCGATAATCTCTTATGAATTTAATTCATTTAAAAAAAAACCGCATTGAAAAATTCCTTATAATAGTCTAGTTTTTTTTAAGTACGCTCCTGAACCCCCTTAAGTTGCCTGAAAAGTAGTACAAAAAAACTCATAAAAGTTATTAGAGTAGTTTTAAAGAGAGATTAACTATTATTATGTTAAGATGATTCTGATCACAAACTGGAAGAATCAGAGGAGCATGACGACAAAAGGAATGAATGATATAACATTCTCTCAATTGGCTTGAGGTGATTTACATGTCTCTCGGGTATCTTTTTAGAAAGAAGAAGAAAAAAAAAGGAACGAACAAAGAGAGATGAGATCCTTTGCTTTAACGATCTATTTTATAATCATGCCCCAATAATCGTTAATTTTCGCAAAATCTGGAGAAAAAAAACAGGGGCAACAAAACAGGGAAATGATATTTAATTCAGCTTTCGACCACAATGAGAAGGGAGACTGTAGAATTTTACAAATATCTGATAGCCGGTATTTCAGGCTTCCTATAAAAAAAAAATCTGGTGTGACTGGCGCACAGCACACAACTTTCTCTTACCCTTCGGTAAGAGAAAGTTGTGCACTGTGCTGGTCACACCAGATTTTTTGTGTCGAGATATATTTAGTTTCCGATAGCACCTTAGTTTCAAACTTGCATTTTAAATGTTGACTGCTTGAAATAAACTATGGTTATTTTTCAAAATTTTAATCTCATATTTGGACATTTTATACACAATATAGATTCGTAAATAAATACAAAATTTCATAAGAATTGGAAAAAAAATTTTAAATGCGTAAAAAGTTCCAAAGGGGACCCCCTTTTGAATCGAAATTAACATACAAATCCCTATAGGAAATTAACATTGGCCAAATGCGAAGATTAGGTGGAAAGTTTAAAACGCGTAGAAAGAGAGAAGATAGTTTTGTGAGAGAGAGAGATATGTTTTCTCCGAAAAAAAAATGGGCGTTTAAATAATAATTGATTTTTAATCTAATAAAAAGAAAAAGATTTAAATTCGGTTACCATGGCAACCATTTATTTCTCCTATCTTTCCTACGAAGCACAAGAGTAAAGTGTGCTTCAAACAATTTTGAGGGCAAAACGAGAATATACATTTGAAAGAGCATCTAAAAAATAATTGATTTTTGAATTTTAATCAAAATCGTTAGAGCGAATTTTGAGAAAATCGAAAAAAACTGAAAAAGTACATCAGTAAACTACTAGTACTCTTTGGCCGATTTTGATTAAAAGCCTATTTTTCCGGTCCCGGGGGTGTTTAACTTAAATATAAAATTTCAACCTCCTAGCTCAATTCCTTCATGCTTAAAATTGAACACACACACACACACCCACCCACCCACACACAGACAGACCATGTCGCGAAAACCACTTTTTTGGATTCAGGGGACCTCAAAACGTGAAGATCCATCAAAATCTCGACATCGAATTTTTGACATGAATCCAATACTTTCTCTCTATATATATATTACATATATACATAGGTAAGAGAAAGTAATATATTACATATATACATAGGTAAGAGAAAGTAAAAACGTGGTCTGCGTTAAGTGTTTTTAGAATAAAAGGAGTTTATTTTCACTGAGGAAGAATCCTGGAGCATAGGAGAATAAAAAATCTGGTGTGACTGGCGCACAGCACACGCTTTCTCTTACCCTACGGTAAGAGAAAGTTGTGCACCAGCACGGTCACGCCAAATTTTTTGTGTCGAGATATATTTAGTTTCCCATAGCATCTTAATTCCAAATTTAAAATTTACAGATGCTGAGCCGGTAGAATTTAATCTTCAATTCAACATGTTCCTTTCTCGACAGTCTTGGTTGAATTTAGGTGGTAGATTTTCAAATTATTAATAAAATTTTTAAATTTTATAAACAGAGGTTTTTATTTGGTTGGTTTTCAATGCGGGCCGTTCACAAATGTTTCGGCTTTCGCCATCTTCAGAACCTCTTGCATCCTGTCAATACAATCCCAATGAGATAACCCATAGATATTTTAATTTCTTCAAATATCTATCAAATATCTATGGGTTATCTCATTGGGATTGTATTGACAGGATGCAAGAGGTTCTGAAGATGGCGAAAGCCGAAACATTTGTGAACGGCCCGCATTGAAAACCAACCAAATAAAAAACCTCTGTTTATAAAATTTAAAAATTTTATTAAACTGGCGAGAAAGGAACATCTTGAATTGAAGATTAAATTCCAAACTTGTATTTTAAATGTTGATTGCTTGAAACGAACTATGATTATTTTTCAAAATTTTAATCTCATATTTTGATATTTTATACACAATATGGAATCCTAATTAAATACAAAATTTCATAAGAATTGGGAAAATTTTTTTTTTAAATTCTAAATTTTCAAAAGTTCTTTGAACCTCCCCAAATGGGGATGTGAACAGAGTATTTTTTCTGGTCTCTTCTCAATCAATATCAAACCCTAACCGGTCCGCGGCGATAAAAAGGTTGGTGCGCACTGTTCTATCATATTAAAACTACAATAAATTGGATTAATTTTTTTTTATAAATAAAAAACAACAAATTTATTCGGTTATTTTAAGTCAAATGTTTTCGCTCTTCTATCAACATGTCTCGTTACAACCCGTGACGTCAAGGGCCGTGACGCTACAACCCATGACGCTCACAAGCCATGACGACAAAAATACGAAAGTTGAAATTTAATATATATGACGAATTATAAAAATATAATTGTGAGATTTAATTATTCAATTTTTAAATTGATAAAATATAATTTTTAAAATAATTTAAAATAATTCAAATCTTCAATTACTAAATAAATATTGTTCTCAGTTTTTAACATGCGTCTATTGATTTCCCATTTTCTAATTAATTAAGTTAAAATTAAAAACGCGATTTTAATACCCTTAATTGAATAATTTTCTGAAAATTTTCAGTTAAACGCCGACGATCCGAAAAAAAAGTTTCACTTGCATCGAGGTTTCATAAAACCACACAATGTTTTTTTTTTTTTTTTTTTTTTTTTTTTTTTGAGTTTCAAAGGCCTCCTCTATACACTGATTATTTATAATGGACATAAAATAAAAAAGTTATATTCATTTAGGTATTTGAAGCCATTCATTACAGAAATTACTTTTTTTTTTTATAATATAATTTGTGGGCTGGATAAAAACCTCGAATTAAAAATGAAGGAATTTCAAATTAATTTCTTTTTTTTTTTTTATTTATAAAACAATTTCTCTCTCTCTCTCTCTCTCTCTCTCTGTCACACATGCAATGTTTAAAAAAATATATATAAAAAAAAAATTGAAATAAATTATATTTTATTTCTTCATATGAGATTTAATAACTTAATTAAATAAAAAAAAAATTGTTTTTATTACGTAATTTAAATTAAAATGACATCATCAAAAACAAAATTTTTTTGTTAATTAAGAAATGAAAAAGTCAAATAAAAGGCTTAGTTTTTTTTTTTTTTTTTTTTTTTTTTACAGATGTATATATTTACCGGTATTTGCAACTCATATTTATAAAATAAAGAGAATTAAAAAAAAAAATCATTGTGTGGTTTTATGAAACCACGATGCAAGTGAAACTTTTTTTTCGGATCGTAGACGTTTAACTGAAAATTTTCAGAAAATTATTCAATTAAGGGTCTTTCTCGTACCCTATATATGAAATATATAGAGAGAGAAAGTATTGCGATCATGTCAAAAATTCGATGTCGAGATTTTGATGGATATACATGTTTTGAGGTCCCCTGAGTCCAAAAAAGTGGGTCCCGCAAATTGGTCTGTGTGTATGTATGTATGTGTGTGTGTGTGTGTGTCTGTGTGTGTGGACAGATTTTTAGCATGAAGGAGTTGAGCTAGCGGATTGAAATTTTATATTTAACTTAGGTACCTTTGAAGAATCTCAAAATAAGCTTTTGAACAAAATCGGCCAAAAAGTACTAGTACTTTACTGATGTACTTTTTCAGTTTTTTTCGATTTTCTCAAAATTCCCTCCAAGGATTTTTTTTAAAATTCATAAATGAACTATTTTTTAGATGCTCTTTAAAATGTATATTCTCATTTTGCCGTTGAAATCTTCTGAAGACCACTTTACTCTTGTTCTTCATAGGAAAGATAGAAATGGTTGCCATGGTAACGGAATTTAAATCTTTTTCTTTTTATTAGATTAAAAATCAATTATTATTTAAATTCCCATTTTTTTTAAATTTATTTGTGTCTTTAATTGTTTCAAAGAAAACATATATGTCTCTCTCTCACTTGCAAACATTATCGTCTCTCTCTACTCTTTTTAAATTCCCTTTCCACCTTATCTTCGCATTTGACCAATGTTAATTTCCTATAGGGATTTGTATGTTAATTTCGATTCAAAAGGGGGTCCCCTTTAGAACTTTTTAGGCATTTAAAATTTTTTTTCCAATTCTTATGAAATTTTGTATTTATTTACGATTCTATATTGTGTATAAAATGTCCAAATATGAGATTAAAATTTTGAAAAATAACCATAGTTTATTTGAAGCAGTCAACATTTAAAATCCAAGTTTGAAACTAAGGTGCTATGGGAAACTAAATATATCTCGACACAAAAAATCTGGTGTGACCAGCACAGTGCGCAACTTTCTCTTACCGAAGGGTAAGAGAAAGTTGTGTGCTGTGCGCCAGTCACACCAGATTTTTTTCTTTTCATTTCTTTAAATAACTTGTGCTTGTCTGATTTAAATAACGTTCACCTTTATGCTAATCGTAATTTTTATTCTCTATCAAATTTTTCATGTCCAATTCAGAAGGCTCATTTATTATTTTTTTTTTTTTTAATACTAAAAATATATTCGCTCCCTAAACGACCCGAGGACTATTCATGGAGCGTTCAAATTTTACAATCGGTCGTTAGCAGACAGTTTGGCAGCAATAAGCCGTGAGGTGGGCGATATATAAATTTCCCAATGGCACAAAACTATCCTTCCACGATAATATATGTTTATATTTGATAGTAAAAAAAAAAAATACATTACACTATTTTTATGTATTATGTTTGTCTTTTTTTTTGCGTGAATACACAGAGTAAGCCCCCTTCTTTCATGAGGTCATGTTTATACGAATTTAGTTATTTACTAGCTTCACCCCCTGGACCCCCTGGCTTTTTCTTAATTATCTATATATATAATAGCGGAGTGTCCGTCTGTCACGCTCTGTTTGACCAACTTCACGTTGGAATTTCGAAACGAAATTTTGCAGTCTTATAGAGGACGTCATGGAGAGTCTCGGTAAAATACTCGGGTCCCGAAATTCCTATAACTTTTTGAGTTATTAATTCCTAAAGGTACGATTTCTCCTATAGGAAATATATAGAGAAATATTTAAGTATTCTTTGCATTTGTGTATTCTGTGAATGTAAATAAATCCTCAAACAGGCGTTGGATTGGAATACGTAGTAATAATAATTTTCTTTTCATAATTAAGAAAAGGCGAGGGTCCGCCACCAGATGGTGGGGGTTCAGAGGGGCGTAACCCCCCTTCTGGACGCGACGCCCCCGCGCGCTAGTCTATTTGTATAATTCGCTAATGTCCGTCTGTCACGCTCTATTTGACCAACTTGCCATTGGAATTTTGAAACGAAATTTTATAAGCTAAAAGAGGACCTTCTCGGGATTACAAGAAAATTATTTTCATCCCGAAATTCCTATAACTTTTTGAGTTATTAATTTTTAAAGTTACGATTTCCCCCATAGGAAATGTATAGAGAAATATTAAAGTATTCTTTTCATTTGTGTATTCCATGAATGTAAACAAATCCTCAAGCATGCGTTGGATTGGAATAGTAATGAGAATTTTTTTTTCGCTTCCGGGGCTTGGAGTAGTTGGTAGCGTGCCTACCTTCTATACCGAACGCGGGTTCGGACCCCAGGCAGTCCGATTTAAGGCATTTGGATACCAAATGGCTTAAATAGAAATGCCTGGACCCCCAAAAATATATATTAAACATACGAATATCGTTATAAAAGTCTTAAATGGCCCATGTTGCCGAAAATACAGTGTGAATGTGAGTGTGAATGTTTAAAAAAATTTTTCTCATAATTAAGAAAAGGCGAGACCTCGTTTATGTACAGAATGTGACATTGACGTAAACCTCCCCCTTGGCCCAGAAGGACTCCCTGACTAGTTGCGAAGCCCGCCAAAGGCGTTAGACATAAACTGAAATAATTAATTAATTTTTTTTTAGAATATTTAACAAAAATTTCATCCCCATACGATGAGTGAATATGGAACAAACAAACATACGTATAATAAAATTATATTGTATGTATGAAAGCGGTCAGCAATCTCTCCCTCTTTTATATTTTTGTTTAATAAACTCTCCAAATCGATAAAAGAACAACAACACCCTCGACAACAACAACAACAACAACAACAGGCGTGTTTATTTTCATTTTAATTCCTACACTTTTCAAATGAATTGGCTGGCTTGCCTTTCTATTAAAAGGTAAGCAAGCCAGCCACCACCCCAGCCAGAGTTGTTGGCAAATTTGCTCATTAGCAAAAGGGACGGGCATCAGATTACATTTTGTTGTAAATTACCAAAAAACATATTAGAGAAGGAGGAACATCTATCAATAAAAATAATTTCATAAAGAAAAGTGTTTAATTATTTTCTGTCACAATTAAATTTAATAACAAGAAAAATCATTGTGTGGTTTTATGAAACCACGATACAAGTGAAACTTTTTTTTCGGATCGTAGGCGTTTAACTGAAAATTTTCAGAAAATTATTCAATTAAAGGTATTAAAATCGCGTTTTTAATCTTAACTTAATAATTGGAAAATGGGAAATCAATAGAGGCATGTTAAAAACTGAGAACAATATTTATTTAGTATCAATTTTAAATTATTTTAAAAATTATATTATATCAATTTAAAAATTCAATAATTAAATCTCACAATTATTTTTTATAATTCATCATATATATTAAATTTCAACTTTCCTATTTTTGTCGTCACTGCTTGTGACGTAATAACTTGTAGCGTCATGGCCTTTGACGTCACGGCTTGTAACGCGACATGCTGATAGAGAAACGAAAAAATTTCGTGTCGATCAAAATAAAGTTTCACTTTAAAAAGTATTAAAATGATAATAAAATAAATAAAATCGACATGAATCAAAGAATTATGCAGCATACCTTTACCGTATAAAGAAATTTTATTATTTATTAAGGCCTCTATGCTGACATTTCGGTCTTGATCAAGACCATCTTCAGAGCTATAACAACACAGAGTATATTTTATTTGTGGAATTTTACAATATTATGTGGTAGTGTAAATCATAAGAATTATAATTACCATGCAGGCTGTCAATATAAGCATCAATCATATATGTAATGAACATAAAAAAAAGCGAGTGATCATGTTAAAAATACTGGTCATAATTTTAACTTCGAAAAGGTAAAAATCTTAGGGTTCCAAGACAATTATTACAAGAGGTTGACTCTAGAGGCAATATATACAGGGTGTCCCAGGTGTCACGCACCCCATTGTTGGGATCGAAAGAGAAAACGATTCTGAGCCCAAAAATCCATGTTTGGAATTTTTTGATTAAGTAAAATTAAAAAAAAAAATCACAGGAATGAAACCGAGGCACGAGCCGGCTCTCACTTAATTTTTTTTTTTTTTTTCAATATTTAAGGAATTTTTGAATTATAAAAAAACACAGGAATGATAATAATAATAATAATATTGATAATTATTATTAGTCTATTATTTTAATAATTAACCAAAAGAATTCGTCTGAAGCTTTCTTGTCATTAATCCTAAGTCTTTAATTGTTGTATTTCAATAATAATTATTATTATTATTTTATTAATTAACCAAAACAATTTACGTGAAGCTTCTCTGTCATTTATCTACTAACTAGCCGCGCCGCCCGCCTTCGGCGCCCCCCTGGACCCCCAGCAGCTGGCTCGGGCCGCCTGCGGCGGGCCCTCGCCTTTTCTTAATTATAAAAAGAAAATTATTATTACTACGTATTCCAATCCAGTGCCTGCTTGAAGATTTGTTTACATTCAAAGAATACATAAATGAAAAGAATACTTAAATATTTCTCTATACATTTCCTATGGGTGAAATAGTAACTTTATGAATTAATAACTCAAAAAGTTATGGAAATTTCGGGACCCGAGTATTTTTCCGGGACTCTCCATACGACTCTATAAGACTGCAAAATTTCGTTTCAAAATTCTAATGGGAAGTTGGTCAAACAGAGCGTGACAGACGGACAGACAGACAGACGGACACTCCGCTATTATATATATAGTAGATTACTATCCCATTTATTTTCTATTCTTCTGTAGCGCGCTCCTGATTGGTCACTTTTATTAATTAATTGCTAATTAACTACTTAATCAAAAAAATTCCAAACATGGATTTTTGGGCTCAGAATATTTTTCTCTATCGATCCCAACAATGGGGTGCGTGACACCTGGGACACCCGGTATATTTCTAAACAATACTGTAGATTTCAAACAGGACATTAGATCTACTATCGGATTAAAAAAAAAAAAAAATCTCTTATTCTTATATGGAAATATTTTAAAGCGGTGAGCTGCGCCATGGTTCCTCGTTTTGCTACGTCACTCATTGCAGAGTGGGGGAACTATTGTAACCATGGGTGGTCTAACTTCCCTTATCCACTGCCTGTACTCAATTAATTGGCTTGTTGTTTATATTATTGTATTTTCTTGATTATTATTCAATCATTCAATATTATTAATTATATATAACTTGTTTAAAAAATCTTTATGTTCACTACGTATATGATTGAATATTTGATTGTATGCCGATATTGACAACCTGCATGGTAATTATATTTCCTCTTATTTACACTACGTCAAAATATACTCTGTGTTGTTATAGCTCTGGAGATGGTCTTGACCAAGACCGAAACGTCAGCATAGAGGCCTTAATAAATAATAAAATTTCTTTATACGCCAAGAGCCGCTCTAAGCTCCAATCAAACATAAGATTTGTCCTGACAAAGGCCGGAAATAGGCCGAAACGTTGACGATTGTATTGAATAAAGCAATAAAATATTTTTAAACATCTACTAAATTCTAAATATCGGCGGAAACTAAATATATGTGGACACAAAAAAATCTGGTGTGACAAGCACAGAACACAACCACACAAGAAAGTTTTTGTGCCACCAGTCACACCAGATTTTTAAATATCCTCGGCCTAATCACCATTTGGCTTAAAAAAAAAGCAATTTTAGTAATTTTGAATAAAGAATTTTTCATTTCCAAATAAAATAAATCCCAGCGTTAGGTCCCTCCGACCCCTTTGTAAAATTATTTAAAAGTAGTTAAGGAAAGGTTAAATCATATTAAATTTTAATTTTCACATTTTTGTCATTTATTGAACGTAGATAGAAAATAAAAATTGGTGGTGGTGGGGAGTAACGCCACCTAACTCGACACTTGCTCTCCCCTTGAAAAGATCTTTACATTTGAAATTCAATCAACTCAAGAGGTATATAGCCTATATTTTTAAAACTCCTCTACTTAATTATCAAGGAATAATTAAAATGACGTCATTATTCGCCTCAGAAATCTCTTCATAAAATTAATTATTCGACAAAAAAAAAAAAAAAAAAAAAGAGAACGTAAAAACCATTCGATATTTCTCCAGCACCGTGATATTATAAACAAGACAAAAGAAGAAAAAGAGAAAGAATATATATAGAGAGAGGGAAAAAAATATTTATAATACCCAAAGGGTATGTTCTTGTGCCTTTTTTTCCCCCTCCTTCTTCTTTTTCTTTCTTTTTTTTTAAATAGAATTAATGAAGTGAAAGTTTTTAATTATTTAGAAAAAAAAAAAAGGAATTCGTTTCGAAATAATTGCCACCATTTGTCACTTTTTTTCCAATAGAAAAAAAAAAAAAATGAATGAATGTTGGGTGGGTGAGAGTGTACTTTAACAAGCTATGGGGTCGGCAATCCTTTCAGTAGTGTCTATTTTTCTATCATTCTTACTTAGTAATTTCAAAAATCTGGTTGACTGCTCGCACAGCACACACCTTTCTCTTACTTTTGGTAATAGAAAGTTGTGTTCTGTGCTTGTCACACCAGATTTTTTTGTGTTGAGATATATTTAGTTTCCGCCGATATATTAAAATTCAAGATGTAAAATTTATAAACGTGGAAAATATTTATTTTTTGTTACTATGGCAACCATTTCTCTTATCTTTTTCCTAAGAAGTACAAGAGTAAAGTGGTCTTCAGAAGATTTCAATGGCAAAATGAGAATATACATTTTAAAGAGCATCTAAAAAATAATTGATTTTTGAATTTTAATCAAAATCGTTGGAGCAAATTTTGAGAAAATCGAAAAAAACTGAAAAAGTACATCAGTAAAGTACTAGTACTCTTTGGCCGATTTTGATTAAAAGCTTATTTTCACGCTCCCGAGGGGTGTTTAACTTACATATAACATTTCAGCCTCATAGCTCAATTCCTTCATGCTTAAAATTGAACCCAAACACACACCCACACACACACAGACCATGTCGCGAAAACCACTTTTTTGGATTCAGGGGACCTCAAAACTTGTATATCCATCAAAATCTCGACATCGAATTTTTCACATGAATCCAATACTTTCTCTCTATATATATATTACATATATACATAGGTAAGAGAAAGTAAAAACAAATCAAGAGATCTAAACAAAGCGAACTAGTTTAAGATTAGTGGACACCTATAGATAAAAACAACAACAACAACAACAACGAATCTTTAACACAGACTTAAAATGAAAGATATTCTCGTTTCACGACAAGAAGCCGCAGGGTAAAAAAATCCTGTTTGCATAACTCACCCTCTTCTCCCCAAGCCAGGCAAAAATTTCCTTTGCTGCCGATGCTGCCTTTGCTGAAGTTCTCAAATTCTAAAAAAAAAAAATAATTAAAAATTAAAAACAGATATTAAATTTATGAATTTGTATGTTTATGTGATTATGCTCAGTAGAAGCCTAAAATATTCACCTTCAGGAGGAGTTGAAGGTCATTCGACGGATTCCCTTTTCAATTCAGCTTATTCCAGTTGCAGTGGTCAAATCTGCAAAAAGGATATCTTTAAGAATCTGTCTCACTTATCAAAAGGTAACAATGATGCCAAGATCAACATACCTGTTTCTCAAGTTGATTTTTCTTTAAAGGGCCTCCACATCTCCCCTTACAGCCCTCCCTATCCTCCAAAAGTGTTCTTGGGCAAATCATGATGTTTATGGCTGATTGTAGAGTTTGATTGATGCAAGATGTTTTTTAAAGATTCATTAAGATATTGAGGATCAATGATAAATTTGCCCAATTCTTATATTGCTATCAAGTTTACCAGAACGAAGCAATAGGTAGAGTCTATTCACAGAATTCAAATATTCATTTTTATTTCTAAACAAGTTCATTGATGTTGATATTTGAATATAATTTTTCTTAATTATTTCACTTTATTAGAGGGAATAATATGGCGACATGATATAGTGAAAATTGAGCGAATATTTTCTTATTTTGTTTGTTTATTCTTTTTGATGTGCCACCTAAAAAAAAAAATAAATTTAAAAATTAATATCAAGAAATTAGCGTGATTAAAAAAAAAATTAATAGGCCTACTTAAGATTTGATATTTTATTTTATTTATCAAAATAAAAATATATTTATTTATTTGAGTTGACGTTTTAGATCCGATTTATCAAAGTCACTGTTTTCTTGTTATGCTTTTCTATTTATTTTAACTTGAAATTTTCATGCCACCACGGCATTAAGAATGATGAGAAATAATATTTCTAAATTTTTATAATGATGCCCTTGACTAAAAAAAAAAGAAAATAATATTTTTCTTATATCTTTGAGTAATTATTTTGAATGGATTTAATTAAATATTTACGTACTGAAGAATTCACTTGGTTGCATTCGAAGAACGCCGAAGTGCAGCCCCCACTCCCAACCACCCATCTGAAACAAAGGAGAAAATTATAAATATTAAATAAATATTATTATTATTAAAAGTGGAATTTGAAAAAAATATTGAGAGAATTGAAAAATGAAATATATAATATATAACGAATTCTGGCTGTTATACAATTAGATTAATGATATAAAAAGAGGATGCAGCCAATAATAAAAAGCATCTATTTTGTTAACACTCTTTATTTCGGAACGTTTCGGCTATGATCAACAAAGCCATCTTCAGCCCTCCAAGCTAGCTACTATTATGACGATTTATTAACAAAACAATTATTTAATGAATGTATGTATATATTTCTAGCTTGGAGGGCTGAAGATGGCTTTAGGTTGATCATAGCCGAAACGTTCCGAAATAAAGAGTGTTAACAAAATAGATGCTTTTTATTATTGGCTGCATCCTCTTTTATATCATTGAAATATATAATAATTGGTTAGTAGTATTGTCAATGATATTTCATTAATAATCAGCTGTTTTTTTTTTCAAATTCCTTTATATATATATTAAAAATTAGTTACCTTGAAGAAGAACTCGCAGAAACCCAAGTCTTCTGTCTTCAAAATCTAACCTACACCCAATCCCCTCTGTGGCTCAGTTGGCCACCTAACTCTTCAGTGGAGAGCCTCTTCTTTCTTGAGACGATCGCGAAACACGAACACTCCCGATAGACAGGTAAGTCTATATTTCAAAAAAGTTATCGATAACGGAACGGTGAAACGCGCCCACACCCAAGTAAAGTTGAAGAAGAAATGAAAATAGAAAAAACGGTGTTAGGATGCGAATCCCGGTAAGTACAAGACCGGAGTCAAGGACCTGAATGCCTCAGTAAGAGTATGGTGAGGGTCGGAATGTATAAAAAAGCTAAACAACACCTATCCTATCCAGAGCGCACCACTCCGCCTCTAACCTACCCTCTACTAAAACATTCAGGCCAAGAATCCAGTGGACGACCGGTTTTCGATTGAAAGATTTAGATAATCTTTCTTGCAAAAAACGCGTTAATAGAGAATCCTCTTTTTTCTCCTGAACATCAGTCAATTAGGGAATAGACATTCTTTTCTGGGAATCCCTATCCTACCCTAACTTTGCAGTGCCCCAATCACTGCCGTCCTATTGGGAAACAATGGGGAAAGAATAACGACACCTATGCCAGTATAAGAACATCATTCCCCAATCGAAAAACATTCAGTTGATACTCAGAGGATCCTGACCCCTTGACCCCCCCCAAAAAAAAAAGAAAGAAAGCGTGAGCGCAGAAATGTTTTATCTCCCCCTAGTAGTATATCTAACTTAAAGGATTATGTGTATTTAACATTTAAATTAAGCTGAAAAAGAAAAAAGATAGAAAGAGATGAAGAGATACCCCAATACACATATCCTTCCTATGACTGATAAACCTAAAAGCTAAACACTTTGTTTTGTCTCATGAAGATGATGTCCCACGGTGGATGTTTTAATTTGCATTCGTAATAGAATACAAATTTTACAAGATAAACCTACTTACATACACATCCATTGTTATCCCACGATGTCTTCAATCGATGAATTGGGGCACTGAAAAAAATGGTTAAATTAGGGAATCTGGAATGGAGAAAGAAAATATTA
>JAKCPI010016667.1:0-13765 GCA_023213315.1 Euborellia annulipes | reverse complement strand
AAAGAGAAAATAGGTTAATTAGAAAATAATATTAACAATTTAGATTTTTAACCTATAAATTGATAATCACAAAGCTGAGAAATAAATAAACGTAGCGAATAATTCCTACACTGGATAATTGATTGATTTGCACGTAAATAGAATATAAATGCGTGATGAAAATTTGATTACATAAAAGAGAATATTTTAAAATCAATAATTAAAACAATTGATTTTTATTATGCAATAGTCAATGTGACTATTATTATTGAATAGTTGCTAATTTGATGGATATTACCAAATTATATAAATTTTTAATATAATCGTACTTACTAAGAAATAAATGCGGTATTTAAAAAGAACTTGTCTAATATTTAAATTTCACATTTACCCGTTTACTCAGGTATTATTTGATTGGAATGAAATCTCAATCCGGGAGGTCGGCATTTTTAAATAATAACATTTAAATAAATGCTAATGAGACCGAGCAAAAAGCCATCCCAAGAGACTTTTTCAAGAGAATTCGTAACAATTGTAAAATAAGATTGTCAAAAAATATTGATAAAAGACTATAAAGGTGAGCGAGGAATAAACATAGGCTTGATAAAATTTAAAAGAAATTTACATTTTATTTATATCAACAATTGCACAACTTCACCTTGAATATTAATAAAATAACATACCAGATGGCTTAAATAAAAATGCTCTGAACCCTAATATATAAAAATTCATAAATAACGGTTATCGTAAATGTCTTATATGGCCTGAGCTGCCGAAAAGACAGTGTGAATGTAAATGCAGTGTGAGTGTGAATGAGAAAAAAGTGTGAATGTTTAAAAAAAAATAAATAAATAAATAAAATAACATTATTTATAATTAATTAAAACATGTATTGTTAAACAATAGACAATAGTTAATATAGTCAGGCAATTACTACAGTATAATCACGCATACCAATTGCTAGTAGTTAAAACTAGTCCCGGAAAAAGACAGAAAATATAAAAAGTTACAACGCAATCGGAGGCGCTAAAGAAAAATCGAAATTTTCGAGAGTTTTCAGCTTGGAACACCATTTAGCACAATATTCTATAGTAAGAATAATTCTATTCCCCCTACCTCAAAAACACAGCTAAAAAATCCTCTAGCCTTTTCCAATCTCAGCTTGTTGCGGTATAGTAGAATAGCTAGCAGAGTATTTATTTATTTATTTAACTTTAATGATAAAGATGTTGCTTCAATTTGTTGCAAGAAGGTGTTAAATTTTAACCCTTTGCTTAGAGAAATAAAATCTAAAGATTCGGGCTAAATTTTTGATTTGATATTTAAAAGAATTGACGTCTATTAGTTCCAAGATGAGTAGATGTAGCCCAAAAAATTCTAAATTGTTTAAGGAGGAGTCCTGGGGGGGGGGAGGCAAAGTATAGCATTCCCTCGTTCTTCCATTTTTGTGTGTACCGAAATACAATACACTTGTTTTGTAATTTAATAACTAGGTATGGCAAATGAACGGAAGGAGGGGTGGGGGTGGAGGGGAATCAAAAAAAGGTTGATAAACACTTGGCTTAACTAACTAATCATATGATTATTTTTATTTTTTGTTTTTTCTTAACGCACGAAATAAATGACCTTTTGATAAGATTAAAAGCAAAAAAAAAAAAAAAAAAGAATAAAATATAATTTAAAATAATCATTTAAAATGAACATTGCCTGAATGGGTCATGTATATTTTTAATTTATTTGCGAATTATTCAAAAAAATCAATAAATAAATATTATGATACCAATATGACATCATTGCAATAAAAAATGTAAATAAAAATAACAATCAAAATAGAAAGATAAGAAACCAACACACACCCACCAATCACTATTAGGGGTACACACATTGAGGGATAAAGAAAGCAAATTTATTTTCTTTTTCTATTCTCTTTATTATCCTAAAAAAAAAATTCACGCCCAGATATCTGTAAAAATTATGAAAGCGACTTTAACCTTTAAGAAAATATAAAACATTTTTATAATAAATAATTAAAGCATGCATTGTTGTATAATAAAAACAATAATAATAGTTAAGTTAGTCACGATCTCAAGCAAGCGCAGGCATACAACAAAAATCACAATTAAAGAAAAAAATATTCTTTATTTGCGACATTTCGCCAATATCTCTTTCTTTTTTCTGAGCCTTGAGAAATTAGCTAAAAATTGTATGATATTTAACTAGTATTTTGTTAAGGCAAAGAAGAAGGCAAGAGATATCGGCGAAATGTCGCCAATAAAGAATTTGTTTTTTTTTTAATGATGATCTAAATAATTTTTACTTTGAATTGATTTTTTATGATATACCTGCTCTTGTTTGAGATCGTGACTAACTTAACTATTATTCTTGTTTTTTTTTCAACAATGTATGCTTTAATTATTTATTATAAAAATGTTTTTATATTTATAAATATAATATTCACATATATTGTTATTAATATAATCGTTTAAAGTTTAAATGGGCAAAGAGGTTGGAAGGACTTACAAAAAAAAGAAAAATTAAATAACAAATACGTCTAGTTAAACTGTTGTTGGTATATAGGCCTATTATTTGCCCTTTCTCTCTAATATTATTCTTTATTTTTTTTTTAGGCATCACACCGACTTCTCTGTTACTTGTTAGTGATTGTGACAGTGTGTCTAATCTCCTCTTCAGCTTTGGTCTGTCTTCCTGGGACTTGTGAGAATATAAAATGCGCAAATCCAGTATGTGGTGCAGAATCTGAATTGCGAGAGAAAGCCTCCTTTTGTGGATGTTGTCCAGCGTGTGTCACCCTCATTCGTAAGTTGGAGTAAGAGGTGGGAGAGAGGAAAAAAAAACATAATTTGAAATCAATTAATTTTTGTTGCAGCTGAAGGAGGGAAATGCAAAGAGTCCTTTTTGTTGGGCGCCAGTCCAAAAAGCGAATGCGCAAAAGGACTCGTGTGCAAAAATGAAATTTGCGTTCCCATAAATTCTGTTTAAATGTTGGAAATAAATTAATAAGTAAAAATTCATTAATTTTTTAAACTCATCTCTGTGGCCTGGCAACCAGCAGTGAAGCAATGTCAAGCAAGCATGGCGGAATCTCGAGAGTCTCGACCCAGGGGGACTTGAATGTTGAATTTGTTTTATTTAAATTCGTTTTTAAAGAACAATGCGACTCAAACTCAAAATTACAACATTATATTGTAAATTACTCGGTTGTTTTTTTTTTTCTTACTTTTTTATTGGGAGTTCATCTCCTGTTGCTGATTTGGATATAAAAATACAACTTCCCTAACAATCCTTTGACTTTTGTTCAATTTTGTTGAATAAAAACTTTGATTATTGTTTTATTTATTAAGAAAGACATTATTATTATATCCTTTTGTTTATTTATTTAATTTAATTGGATTTCTACCTTCTTCTTTCTTTTTCCATATTTGCTGTCTTTTCCTTTTGTTCTCGTCTCCTCTTCTTCTCTTTTCCTTGATTTCTTCGCATCTCCAGGTCGGATGGAATTTTTTCCCACCCTTATTTTTTTCACATCCCATTTCTTTTCCTTTCTATCAACCAACTCTCATCTTATTTTTCTATTATCTCAATATCGTCTCTTGGTTTTGCAGGCATTCTTCTATTCCGATGCTATGTTTTATGTAGCCGCAATTAACATTTATATATATATATATATCGATCTACATCCCATTGTTTCTTTACCTAATCAATTAAAGATTATTATCCTATAAATAAAATTTTAATTATTTAATTACTCCCTTTGATCTTGTGGCTCAGAGGTAAAGCATTCGCTTCGAGTGGTCGAGGCTTCACATAAGAATCAGAGCATCAGATTATGGTTTTTAATAGGGGGCAAAAATGCGGAATAAAAATGATTAAATATTTAATAATTCGTTATTACGAGAATATGATAGGGGGGGGGGGGGAGGGGCATGGTATAAAAAAGGTGAGACACACTGCTCTAAAGGAATCTGAAATTAATCTGATCACCTTATATACGTAGGTATAGCTATCAGACACGCACACTTGTCCTGGTAAAAAAAAAAAATTTTCTCGGAAAGTAAAATAAATCAAGTAAATTTATGTGTTAAGAATTGAATTCGCTTAAGAAGGCGTAATTGCTGTTATCTTTTCTTATATAAAATGAATTTAAAAAATAAACAATTGCTTTATAAGTCAGTTAGACATGATGGTGAGTAGGTCTTGTGTTTGTTTTTTATTTTTACAATGTTTACGAATCTTTTGGCCCTCCCTCGAAATAACTGAAGATTTTCGCCATTTTTAACCAAACCTATTCCGCTATATGGCGGATTGGATCTTTATTTTTAATCTATTTAATAAAATAAATACATTTCATAAATTGGCAATAGCCATTAAATTAGAAACAAATTAAAACATATTAACAACAATGAATAAAAATTAATTATTAATTGTAAATATTTCCATTATTATTCAAAATAAATAAATATTTATTTTATAAAGCATGCAATTATAAAACTTTTTAGCTCGCCTATCACTCAAAGTGCTAATTCATTTGTTGGGAAACAATTTTGAAGACAATAAATTGTATTTTTCTGATAGATTCTCAAATACTTTTTGTGTGTTTTATAGAAATTCCCTTTATCGTTGTTTGGCTGTTTGATGCTCTTTTATGGCTACACTCTGGCCCTTATAGTTTGTCCTAATGATTATTGCGAAACAGTCAATTGCACTGAGAACCTCGTTTGTGAATCGGATCAAGAGTTGCTGCCAAATAGGACTTGGTGTGGATGCTGCCCTGCGTGCATAACGATACTCCGTGAGTAGCGTCACTCAACTATCAATCACTTTAAGTTTGCTAATTAAATTCTTTTTCTAGCCAAAGGATCTGAATGCCTGGTGATTCGAGGATATCCTACTTACTCGCAATGCGAAAATGGAACTTGTTGTAGTGATGGAACTTGTCAAGATTGTTAGTGTCCTTACGAATAAACAAAAATAAATTAAAAACATTTTTTCTTTTACTCTTAACAGTAATATTCCTTTCTTAAGTCCAATAATTTTGAACTGTTCCCTTTCTTTCTTCAAGTTTTATCAAAGACCTTTGATGACCAATGGTCAAATACAAAGAGGAATAAAATCAGGTCTATTCTCTAAGCAAAAACGTTAACTTTTATTTTTCCAAGCAAAAACGTTAACTTTTAACATCTGTAAACAACATTAATTCATTTTAACATTTCCTTGCCTCAAATAGATATTCTGTAAGCAAAAACTTTAAAGCCAAACCGTTAACATTTAAGTAAATAGTGTTAAAAATTAATGTCATGTCTAGGTCTTTTAATATTTTAACGTCGTATTTAAAATAAAATAGGGCTTCCTTAACCTAAAAAGTAAGGTTATGATTTTGATAGCTTTGAAATAAAAGCAACATTATAACGACGCTGTTAAAATGTTGTTTAGAGAATAGCATTTTTAACACTGAATCAGGTCTATTCTCTAAAAACAGACGATTAAATTTTAAAGTAAACAAATGGGCGTTAAAAAGTAATGTAAAAACAATCAGCGTTAAAAAAATGCTATTCTCTAAACAAAGTTTTAACAGCGACGTTAACATGTTGCTTTTATTTCAAAGCTATCAAAATCATAACCTTACTTTTTAGGTTAAGGACGCCATTTTTATTTTAAACTCCACGTTAAAATATTAACTAGACATGCATTAATTTTTAACACTATTTACTAAATTTTAACGTTTTAAATTATATCATAATGTCGGAGCGACAAAATTTAAGCTATTTTGATTATTTGAAAAGTTATATTATTTTTATTTAATATCTAAGTATTCGCAAATGGATTGTTAATAATTATTACACTTCTTGTTTCTAAGTTCAGGTGCACTGAATCAATGGACTTGGATGCCGAAAAAGACCTTAAATGAAATTAAAAGTCAAAATTATTGCTTGAATTGTTTATTGTTAAAATAAATAAACAACTCGTCACAAGAAAAAGTTTTTCTTTTGACCTCAAATCTCCTCTACAAATTGGTGATCTCGACGCGTTTGAACACGCAACCTTCTGATGTTTAATAACAATTCTTTGATTTGTATATAATTTTTTTAAAAAACATTTATGATATGTATATTTTTAACTAATTTCTTCAGGCCAAAAGAGGGTAAGAAATAGTGCCGAATTTAGATGCTGATCTAAATAATTTCTAATTTGAATTATAATTATTTTATTTATTATTATAGTAATCTCAACGATAATTAGGAAAATAGCACGCAAAAATGAGCTCTAAAGCGTCTTCAGATGGTTTTTACTAGGGCCAATGCGATGGCTCTAAATTAAAATTATTAAATATTTAATAATCCATTAGGGCCTTCCAACTTGCAATATTTTATCGAAAAGAGATATAATTATCCTTAATTAAATTTTATTCAAATTATTCTATTTTTGTAAAAACAAAAACGCCTATCATATTTAATGTAAACAAGTCTTCAAGCAGGCAGTGGATTGGCATATTCGATCTCACAACAATAGCCCCCATGCAACTCTACGAGGAGAGGGAGTTAGTTGCCCGTTGACAGCCCGTCGAAATGAAGGCAAGAGGAGGAGTTAGATATAGGAAATAAAGTAAATTCACGGGGGTGCCTGTAGATGGCCACGGCCTGGGATTTGAGGTGTGTGCCTTCGTGCACGTGAGCACCTCGGGTAAATAAACCCGGATCTCAGTAGGAATTTCAAATAATAATAATTATACTCTACAAGAATTAACATTTTTGTTGGCGAACTGACAGAAAGAATAAATTGATTGACTGATAAGAAGTGTAAAATATATCAACTAATTTCGGCCTCTCCTTATATAGGCATTCTACATACACACAAATCCGCCTTTTGATAAAAATTTTGTTTTACTTGGAAAGTAAAATAAATCAAGTAAATTTATGTTAGAAATAAAATTCGCTTACGTTGTAATTGCTGTTATCTTTTCTTATATAAAATGAATTTAATAAACAAAGAATTGGTTTATAAGTCAGCTAGAAATGATGGTGAGTAGGTCTTGTGTTTGTTTATTTATTAAATTAAATTAGAAACAAATTAAAAGTTTATTAACAATGAATAAAAATTAATTATTAATTTCATTATCATTATATTATTATTCAAAATAAATAAATATTTATATTATAAAACGGCAACTTGAAAACTTTTACTTTTTTGTGTGTTGTTGTTTTATAGAAATTGCATTTATCGTTGTTTGGCTGTTCGATGCTCTATTTTGGCTACGCCCTGGCCATTTTTGCTTGTCCCAAGGATTATTGTGAACACATCAATTGCACTGAAAACCTCGTTTGTGAATCGAATCAAGAATTGTTGCCTAATAGGACTTTGTGTGGATGCTGCCCTGCCTGCATAACGATATACCGTACGTAGCGATACTCAACTCGAAATGAATTTGAATTTATTAATAAAATTCCTTTTCTAGCAAATGGATCTGCATGTCCGACGATCAATCTAATTGGCGGATATCCTATTCTATGGCAATGCGAGGATGGAACTTGTTGTATTGATGGAATTTGTCAAGATTGTGCTGTTCTTACTAATAAACAAAAATAATGATCGATGGTCAAATAAATTTGTTAATTATTAAATAGATTCTAAGCTATTGTCAATAACGCCTGCAAACGATAGAGATAGGCATCCAAACATGCTAGAAGAATGTGTTCCGATTCTCTCCGCCAGAGAGCAGCATCAATCAATAACGCCTGCAAATCAAAGAGGTAGGCATCTAGAAATGCTAGCAAGAGATACAGGCGATCCAGAGAACAAATTTGAGTATGAGTTACTTTATTTTAAATTTTTTGAATATTTAGAACAATAAATAGAGAAAAATTATTGAAATTTGATTTTTTTTTTTAAATATAATTAATTTATTAAATTTTTACTACTTAAAAATCTTTAGATAAGTAGGGCTTATAGCTGGTAGTTCAATCAAGATAGGTGAGAAGAAGAAGAAAATTCGCAGCTAGTTATATTTCATTATTTTTATTCCGATTATGTTGACGTTTCGGTCCCGATCGGGACCATCCTCTTGCGACGTGACCATCGTCTCTCTTGACCATTTAATTTTCAATTATATTCTAAATAATATAATTTATTCAGGGGCGCTGAAACGAATTTGAATCAGGGGGTGGCAAAAAAAATTTTTTTAGAAAATTAAAATAATTTAATATGTTTAAATAGTATAAAACAAAAACAAATCTACTATAAAACTTTAAAAATTTTAAATAAAATCACAATTTTAATAAAATTAAAATTTTAAAAAATTTGGTAGTTATTTTATCAAAAATTTTTGGAAAAAATTTGGAAAAAAATGAATTTATTACTCTTAATTTTTTTTAATTTAGAAGATTTTATTTTTCAAAAGTAAAAATATATCATTTTTCAAAATAAATGAAATAAAAAAGAAATTTTGCCTCCCTCTGTCCCCCCCCTGTAGGATGCCAGGGGGGGGGGGGCAATGTACCCTTGCCCCCCCAGTTCCGGCGCCTATGAATTTATTTATATTCATATCTTCACAAGTTCTATGAATGATATATGATATAATTTATAAATATTTAACACCCATTTGTTCTGAGGATGGTCTCGACTGGGACCGAAATGTCAACATAATGGGGATTAAAAGTAATGAAATATAACTAGCTGCGAATTTTCTTCTTCCTCTCACCTATCCTGATTAAAAATCTTTGATTGGGTTGTAAAACGCTCTTGGAATACTTTCCAGAATGGAAAAAAAAAACGACTAAACAAATTTCCTTGATCCCAAATCTATATACAATACATATATACGCATAGGCGTAGCCAGAAATTTTTGATGGGGGGGGGTTTAGGATTATTTCTCCCCCCCCACCCCGACTAATAGGGCAGTATAAGGCGTCTAATGAAATATATGACTAGCCACTTACCCCACCTTCGCTTCGCCCCCCTGGACCCCCCTCGAGATGGCTCGGGCCCGCCCTTTCTTAATTAAGTGCCGCAATTTTTCAATCAACTCGTATCCGGCAATAAATAATGCAAATCTCTTAATTTAATGTATATGGGCCTAAAATACCGGGGTGTCCCTTTATGTGTTTCTCTTGACCAGACTCCCATGTCAGATCTCTTTAAAAAAAAAAAAAAAAATTTCTTTATATAATAATTTTTATTATTTTTCATTTGCGAGATTTAATCAATTTTAAGCGGCTTTAATTTTTTATAAAGCATAACAAAATCAATTCTTTTCAATGGAAAAATTCAGAATTTTCTCAAATTTTTTGCGTTTTATTTAATTCAACAAGACATGTGAGTGTTTTTTATTGATGAGGCCAAACATCGAGGTATTTTGAATACTATTATCTTATTCAAATATATAGATCTCGAAAAATATTTAGTTTTATTTAAATTTTTTTTTTTTTAAGCTAGAGAAAATTATTATATTTTACTTTCTCTTACCCTATATATGAAATATATAGAGAGAAAAAGTATTTTGTATTATAGAGCTTAAATATCTAGTCATGACTTGGGTCCAATGGGGGGGGTTTGAACCCCCAAACCCCCCCCCCGTGGCTACGCCTATGTATATACGGTTATACAGTGAACAGGGGCATACAAGGGGGACAAAGAAGACGGAGCCCTCCCCCCCCTCTGAAAAAAATTCCGTCTACCTAATTAAAAAAGCTAAAATGGATTTAACGCCAGGGCGAAAATTTTTTACCGCTCAGCGGACAATTTAGTTACGCAAACGGAAAAACATTTTTTGCCACCCTGTTGGAGGAAATTAGTTCCGAAAAAAAATTTATGAAGGGTGGCAAAAATATTGTGTCCCTAATGATTTTGATTGCAGTGGCAAAATGTTGCCAAAAAATTTTCCCTGCAGACAATTTTTCTCTCATTATTTTTGCACAGAGCCGAGGTGAAATAAAAAAAAAATGCGCCTCGCTTTTCTGATTTATATAAAAGCAGCGGCGTAACTAGCCTTTGAGGGCGGGGGGCAAAGCTCAACTGAGGCGCCGTTTTTTTTAAGTAGGCTATACGAATGTCATTTGACCTTTTTTTTTAGTATTCGAATCTCGTTCGAGCATTTTTTTTTGTAAATTTTCTCCGGATTTGTGATAAAAAATGAATGTATTATGAAATTTCAAAAAAAAGCCGGAGATTCCGGGAAAAAAACGGAAAGGGCCTGGAGCAGGGAGGGGGAGGCGAGCGCCCCGCTTCGCCCCCACCTGGATACGCTACTGCCCCCCCCCCCCCCTTTAATCGTCGCAGACACTTTTAATCAACATAATTTTAAATAAATAAGCCATCCACTACTGATTATGATTTAAACCAGCGTTTTCCTCCCTAGGGAGACGCGGGCTAGTCTAAGGGGAGGCGCGAATTTTAGACACGGCTAGCAATTTTCCCAAACTCAGCCAAAATTATTTCTTTTATTGTGATGTTTAGGCCACTAGTCTAGGACTTCTTCAGGGCCGGAGGCGAGAATAAATGAAATTTTAATTTTGAATTAAAAATGACAATTTTAATTTTGAAATTAAAAAAGGTCGAAACGTCACAATAATTTTGGTTGCATATGACTAGGAATTTTTTTTTTGGCTCCGCTTTAATATAAATTTATATTTTTTAGCATTAAAAATGTTTAAATATTAGAATAAGATAATAGTATTCAAAATACCTCGATTCGGACTTAACAAGACTGTGTCTGGTGAGGCCGAACATCCCATTGCCCCGGGAGTCGAACCCAGGATCTCCGTCTTTCCGGGGCATAGGCGTGCTGTGCTGTCCATTGCACCAGGCCACCGGGGAAGTGAGTTTTTTGGTGCGGGTCGAGGGCCCGGGGCCTGGTGCAATGGACAGCACGTATAAAAAAAACACTCACAGTCTTGTTAAATTAAAAATTTTTGTTTTTGTATTACAGTAGAGTCCCGTTAATCCGAACTAATTGGGACCGAGGGTCGTTCGGATTATCGGGAAGTTCGGATTAACCGGAATTGTAAGCTTGAATTAGTTAATTTTGATAATAAAGTCGTATTTATAACGTTGTAAACCGTGAAACTTGTCGGTGATATTAAACTCTAAATAAATATTTCGTATTTTTTAATAAAATAAAGTTCCTTTAATGTCTAATTTTCATTTATATTCCTCTTAAAAAAAAAAGAAATCGTACGCAAAAAGAGTTCGGATTAACCGGAAGTTCGGATTAGCGAGGTTCGGATTACCGGGACTCTACTGTATTTTACAAAATGGGGGAGGGGGGGCGTCATATGATTAAATATTTTTTTTTTTTTAAGGGAGGCGTGTAACAAAGTTTGGAAACCACTGATTTAAACCATGTTGATTAAACCGTACTAAAGTGTCTGCGATGAAATGTCGGGTCTGTTCCTGTATGTGTTGGGCCTAAAGCTTTATAAAAATATTTTTTTTGAGTTCACAAAGCAGCAGCTTAAATTCGCCTTTGCTATTAAATATTAAGATTCTTAGAAAAAAAGAATTTTAATTGGAAGTGGTATCATAAAAGGATTTGCCTTTTTATGGCTAGCTATTTTTAGCTTAAAAAAAAAAAAAAAAAAAAAAAAAAAAACGAAATTGCTATAAGTAAATAAATAAAAAAAAAAAAGACATTAATATTAATTGAGTTTGAAACATTATCAGTAACAAATTAATGAATACGAAATTGGAAAAACACTTGTTGATATAGGAAAATTTGAAAATTAAATTAAAACACTTGGTTATAAGCGTGAATGCCGCCGAGATAGTCCAAGTATTTATACCAATAAACAAATTTAAACATATCACCAAGTGTTTTTCTAATTATTTAATTTTTATATTGATTAATTATTTATCAAGCATCCTGCCTACAAGGTGCAAACTGAGATGATAAAATAAAACTGACAAATGACCAGCCGGCATTCTATTTCAGATATCATCTTCTCGTCTTCTCTCATAAATGTCACAAAAGAAGAAAATAATAATAATTTGATAAGAGCAATAAAATTTTAAACGAGCTTTTAGGGGGCTAATAATAAAAAAATTAAAGCAATAAGATATGATTTCAGAAAAACAAAACAAGCACGAACCACCTTGTGTTAAATTTGTGCAAATATTATTATTTTAATTAAACATGGTCCATTTATTATTAAAGATTCAAGTTCATTTCCTTCTTTTGTGTATATTTTAATAGATTTCAATTCCAAAGCCTACAAGATCCCACACAACAAGAGCAAAGAGAATAAAGAGCCGTACGGTGGCGCCATCCTGGCGGCGATTCGGATCAACTAATTAACCTTTATTCTAAATTCTATTTACACGTATAATAGACTTGTATTTTTATAATAAATGGCCCAGATAAATAAATAATATTAATTTTACTCACTATTTAACGAGAAGAGATGACATGAAGGGGTTGTCTTGATAAACACACAATCACAAACACTTTCACAATGTAACGAACACTACACTATCTCAAAAGCAACTAATAAAGAAGATGTCGACCAGACTCAAAGACCGCTTGATGAGTGACGTAACAATTTTCTCGGCTTCTGATTGGTCAAAGCCCTTCTTAACCGGCCAAGGATCCCGCCAATATTATTTATTAATAATTCTTTTTTTATTATAATTAAAATATATAAAGATTAAAGAGAAAAAAAAAATTCAAAAATAAATAATTCATTTTTTCATGGAATATAAAAAAACTTTTTATTTGATATGCAATATATGATTATTTATCTTGACTAACTTTGATGACATCTCGTTAACCCTGTTTCTAAGCGATCGAGACCGATTTGGAGAATGACGTCATCCATTGTTTCTCAGAATCAATCAAAGAAAATAAATATATTTTTATATTCCACAAATTAATAAAGCATTAAAATAATTTTTAGTAGACTTAAGTTGAAAGATCTGGTGTGACTGAGGCACAGTTCACACCAGATTTTTCGTGGTCGACATATATCTAGTTTCCGCTGACATATTAGAATTCAAGATATAAAAATTTCTCCTATCTTTCCCATAAAGTACAAGAGTAAAGTGGTCTTCAGAAAGATTTCAACGGCAAAAATGAGAATATACATTTTAAAGAGCATCTAAAAAACAATTGATTTTTGAATCTTTAAGAGAAAGGTAAAAATTAATATGTTAAAATAAATTTGGAAAATCGATTTTTAACCATTTTCAGAACGTTTTTGGGACTAAAATTTGAATGTTTTTATAGCTTTCGAATAACATTTTATATACTAAGTTACTCAATCAATATCAAGGCCTAAATGTGTTTATTTAATTAAAAAACAATAAATTAGAAAATGAAAGAGGCAGTTAAAATTTGAAGATGTAAAAGGTAATAAATGAAAGCCCCATTTTATGTGGGCGTAGTTAAATAAAAAAATAA
Organism: Euborellia annulipes; assembly: GCA_023213315.1. Classification (NCBI taxonomy): domain Eukaryota; kingdom Metazoa; phylum Arthropoda; class Insecta; order Dermaptera; family Anisolabididae; genus Euborellia; species Euborellia annulipes. Next base: position 381 of record JAKCPI010016667.1, on the reverse strand, counting down.
ATATAGCTTTATAATTGATTGAAAAGACCAGTTTTGCATTTTTCCACAAATCCAACGAAAAATAAGAGAGATATAGCGAGTTTTTGAAAAGCGAATGTGCGCGTGAAGAAAAGCCTAGACGAGAGTGAAGCGAGGCTCCCTGGCTGCACTCTCGGCGCAGATCGAATTTGAAAAAACAAATCGATGCTCTCCCATCAGTTGAAATTATTGACAATTGATTGATTTCATTTTTGTGCTTTTATTAAATTTTATTCGAAACTTTTTTAACTATAAGAATAAAAGAATGCATATTTATATTTATAAAAAATTCAATCCTTTGAGAAAAAATAAAATTTCAAAATATTTTGTCTTCAATCAAAGAGATTCTTATTTCTCATAAAT
>JAKCPI010016666.1:0-11328 GCA_023213315.1 Euborellia annulipes | reverse complement strand
TTTTTTTTATTAATTCAGACAAAAAGTTTTAAATACCCACAATTATATTTTCTAAATGTTATAATTATAATGACATTTGGCCCTATAAAATAAAAATTGCCTTCTTAGTAGAGGAAATCAACACTGCATATTTAATGTGTTTCGAAAATTAAACAGTAAAAGAAAGTTTGATTGCATTTAATAAGTTAGTTTAATTAATTTCAATATCAACATGTCTTGCCTCTAATAGAGCATTGAAAAAAACGAGTCATTTGATACAAAATTCCACATATAGATATAAAGAATTGGTCATTTGAAAAGAAAGAGAAACGTTCTTTTGCTTTCCTTTTGATTTATTCACCGAGTAGAAAGAGAGAGAAAAAATCGTGAGTGCAAGTGAGAGGGAAAATCATCTGCTTTGGGCCAGACGGCGCGCCGTCCGGAAGTCAAACAATCAGCTCTGTTTCTGAGAAACAATAAAAAAGCAATAAAATTAAAATTAGATTAATATATTCCCCGAAATGAAAACATACACCCAATTAAACAAAAATGACAAACAACTTTTTCAAACTTCAATTTTTAATTTATCTTCTTAATTAGGTCTATATTATTCTATTTATGAGTAATTAGTTAATTTAATAAAATTTTTAATTAGGAGTTTTTATATCCAAGTCCTGAGAGAAGAGCGACAACTCGTTCTTAATTAAGCAAGGCCTAGAACGTCTGAACTTTGGATAGGTAGAAATAAGAATTATTTTTGCAATAAAAGAAGAAAATATAAATAAATTAATCTCTTAACAAAGAGGAGAGAATCAATTATTTTTTAGCACGGGGCAAAAAGAGAGCCAAAAAAATTTAAAATAATTGTGTGAAATTTCATTTAAGGATTCTTGCTGTGTAGACATTATTTTTAATTGATTGGAATTATTTATTTGGCTGAAACTTTGTCATCTTTTTATACCCTATTGAAAACATGTCTGAGAATTTTTTCAGATTTTTCGACCCAGTCAAAAAAAAAAGTTATAGCAGCAAAACATCGACTTTTTTTTTAACTAACCGTAAAACTGACAAAAATTAACTTATCGGGACGTTTTTTTTTTTTTTTTTTTTCAAATTTTTGTCTTTAAATTAATTAAGACATTAATCACAGCCACTTCCACACTCAAGAAAAATAATAATAATAGTTAGAGGTGATGAAAATCGAGAAAATTCCATTTATCCTGAAAAAATTAGAAACCTATCCTCGGTACTCAAAAAGTGCATTCTGTTATTCAGGGTATAAATGATTGTCTTATTATAAAAGAAATTTCAAATTCTACAAATCAAGAACATTTAATTTTTTTTTTTTTTTTTTTTAAACATTCACACTTTTTTCTCATTCACACTCACACTCACACACACATTCACACAGTCTTTTCGGCAACTTAGGCCATTTAAGATTTTGACGATAACCGTTGTAATTAATATATCAATTTGGGGTTCAGGCATTTCTATTTAAGTCATCTGGTATCCAAATGGCTTAAATAAAATCGTCGGACTGCCTGGGTCCGAACCCGCGACGTTTGGTATAGGAGGTAGGCACGCTACCTACTACGCCACACCCGGGGGCAACATTTAAATTTAAATCAATTGAAAAAATAAAGTTGTATTGTTTAATTTTATTGTACTTTTTTTAGGGTCTTTTTCGGCATCTAAGGCCATTTAGACCCCAACCCTATTTATTTCAAATGATTTGTAGTCAATTCAAATGAAATAAATTTTTCTCGCTTGGGACGGGAATCGACCACACCTCTAACTATTATTATTATCATTATTATTTTTCTTCAATTTTCTAGAATCTCGGTTAATCCTGGAAGAATTTAAGAGCACTGTCATGAGATGTATATATATTCATCATAACGGTTATCGTATAGAGTCTTAAATGGCCTAAGTTGCCGAAAAGACTGTGAATGTGAGTGTGAATGGGAAAAATGTGTGAATGTTTTTTATCATTCATATGAAGTACAAGAGTAAAGTGGTCTTCAAATAATTTTGAGAGCAAAATGAGAACATATATTTGAAAGAGCATCTAAAAAATAATTGATTTTTGAATTTTAATCAAAAACGTTAGAGGGAATTTTGTTCAAAAGCTTCGTGTCACGTGCCAGAGAGGTGTCTAACTTAATTATAAAACTTCAACCTCCTAGCTCTTTTCGTTCTGGAGCTATTTTGTTCACAGACGCACACACAGATCATGTTGCGAAAAACACTTTTTTGGATTCAGGGGACCTCAAAACGTGTTTATCCATCAAAATCTCTACATCGAATTTTTGACATGAATCCAATACTTTCTCTATATATTAACATATATATAGGTAAGACAAAGTAAAAATTAATATGTCAAAATAAATTTGGAAAATCGATTTTTAATCATTTTCAGAACGTTTTGAGACTAAAATTTGATTGTTTTTGCTTGAATATTTTATATACTAAGTTATTCAATCTATATCAAGGCCTAAATGTGTTTATTTAATTAAAAAACAATAAATTACGATAATTAGAAAATGAAGGCTGCAGTTAAAATTTGAAGACGTGAAAGGCAATTAATAAACCCCCATTTTATGTGGTCGTAGTTAAATAAAAAAATTTCTATAGCTTTATAATTGATTGAAAAGACCAGTTTTGCATTTTTCCACAAATCCAACGAAAAATAAGAGAGATAGAGAGAGTTTTTGAAAAGCGAATCTGCGCGTGAAAAAAAGCCTAGACGAGAGTGAAGCGAGGCTCCCTGGCTGCACTCTGGGCGCCGATCGAATTAGAAAAAACAAATTGATGCTCTCCCATCATTTGAAATAATTGCCAAATTGATTGATTTCATCTTTTTATGCTTTTATAAAATTTTATTCGAAACTATAAGAATAAAAGATTGCATATTTATCTATAAAGAATTCAATCCTTTGAGAAAAAATAAAATTTCAAAATATTTTGTCTTCAATCAAAGAGCTTATTTCTCATAAATATATTAAATAATAAAATCTATCCATTTGTGTAGATCAGTCATGGGCGTAACTAGAGAATTGGCTGGGGGGGCATGGGACCAACCATCCTCGCTGGGGGGCCATGGGACCAGCTATCCCCCGGGGGGAGAGGGGCTGAAAAGCCCGATATTTTCTCAATTTTTCTTGGGGCAGGGAGCTTTCTGGGGGCGGAGGGAGGGGCCCCCCGGCACCCCCTAGTTACGCCCATGCCCCTTGGGATAGAAATTTTATATACAGATAGGAAAAAATTATAGATCTCATCTTTTTTGTTGAACAGATGGTGAGATATAATAAAAAATTTATTTTTAAATATTCAATTTTAATTTAATGTGAAAATATCCTCCAAGAAATTTTAAACTCATTAAAAAAAATCCGATGCAAATCGGATTTGTGGTTTTTGAGTTCTAGACAATTGATTTACCCAAGTTTTTATTCGTTTCTATTCAGCCTCTTAATTTGTCCAAAGAAGGGGAGGTGCATGGGTGACAGGCTCCCCCCCCCACTGCTCTCTGATTGTCGTTGATGAGAAAAGGCGCCAGGCGACTCCCTCCCCTTCACCTCTTTTCTAAGAAAAATTATTTTTTGTTAAAAATAATAATTTAACACATATTTTTTTTTTTTTAAACAATTTGAAGGATTATAAAAATTGAAAGAAAAATAATCTGGTGTGCTTAACGCACAGCACACAACTTTCTCTTACCATTAGTAATTGAAAGGTGTTCTGTGCTTTTCACGCCAGATTTTTTGTGTCGACAGAAGTGTCAGACAGTATGGTACATATGAATTTATAATGTAAAATTTTATTAAGTGGTTTTTAAACGATTTAAAGGGCAATATGATAATATACATTTTAAAAAATAATTGATTTTTGAATTTTAATCAAAATTGTTGAAGTGAATTTTGAGAAAATCTATAAAACTGAAAAAGTGTGACTGGTCGCACTGCATCACAAATTCGGTAATAAAAAAGTTGTGTTCTGTACTTGACAAACCAGATTTTTTGTGCCGATATATATTTAGTTTCCGACAGTACCCGAGTCGAAATCGAACGCCTGGTTTGAACCTTTAGTCCTGAATTCCCTTGTTATTTGATGGGATGTTATTTATTTACAATTTTGTGAAAGCCTACTGATTCTACCAGGAGAATTAGAAGATTCAAACCAGTACTTGAACGCCTGGTTTGAACCTTTTTAGCCCTCAATTTCTTTGTTATTTGATAGGATTAAAATTTGGTTAAAGCCTACTAAACCTACCAGGAGAATTAGAAGGTTCAAACCAGTACTTGAACGCCTGGCTTGAACCTTGCAGTCTTCAATTGAGGACTAAAAGGTTCAAGCCAGGCGTTCGATTTTGACTCGGGAAGTACTGGTTTGAACCTTCTAATCCTCTCGGGTAAAAATTAAAAACAGTGCGATCTCAGCGCCAAAGCTTTAGTAGATGACCACCTTTCATTTTCTTTCATTCCTTGGATATTTGGATTTATTATCGATAAAAAAGAAGTAAGTTTTAAGTTTTATTTTCATTTTTTTTCATTAATTTTCTTTATTATTATTAATTATTTTTATTTATTTAAGGGTCAACGTTATAAAAACAAGCCAAAACAAAATGATAAGGTTAGCTGTTATTTTTATTTTTATTTTTTTATATATATGTTATCTTATATTCTATTTAATTTTTTCAATTATATTCATTATAAATTTTAGTTGTAAAAACACATTGGCCTGAAGAAGCCACTTTAATTTTAATAAATGAATACAAGGAACATTGGCCATTCATGTCATTTTGAAAGGTAAGAAGACAAATTAAAAAAGATTATAAATTTATAAAATTAATTTATATATTTTTCACATTTCCAGAGAACTAAATGAAGTTCTTACTGAAAAGAAAAATATTTTTCCACACGTGATAGCTAATGGTATAGGCCCACATATACAGTCAAGATAAAAATTAATGTGATTTATTTTAGAGATGGAAACTTATTTTTACATCCATATTTTCTTTAAAACAATTTCAGTAATGAATCTCCAGAAATATTGAAATCGACACGAAGAGCATTTGGAATTTTTAAAATTTTTTAAATATATGTTATCTTATTCTCAAATTAAAGAAAATTGATATTTAAACAAAAAATATTTTATTTAAAGATTAATTTGATTTTCCTTTTATTTAAGAATTTAATTGTAGCGAAATGAAGAGCAAAACGTGAAGATCCATCAAAATCTCGACATCGAATTTTTGACATGAATCCAATACTTTCTCTCTATATATATTAACATATATAGATGTAAGAGAAAGTAAAAAATTTCGAATGTGGAGTGCCAAGTTGTATAAATTAGCAAAGAGGTATGCTTGTTTTTGGCAATGAGAAAAATAACTTTTAGAGTGTTTTCTTCAAATATTTCGATGGCATTTAATAGGACTTCTTCATCAGCGGTGAAGTGCTATTAAATGTCTTCGAAATATTTGAAGAAAACACTCTAAAAGTTATTTTTCTCATTGCCAAAAAACAAGCATACCTCTTTGCTAATCTAACAAAATTATCAGAACTTTTTTGTCACTCTGTATATATGTATATAAACAAATTTTAAATGAGAATTTATAGGCCTAAACTAGGATTCCAGCATTCAGTACTGCTGGTCGTAATAGTAGATCTGGTAGACTTAAACTAGTATTTCGAATACCTGGTCTGAGTCTAAACATGTCAAAAGGGGACATAAGTAGACTTGTTAGAACCAAACCAGACTTTCAAATTCCCATAGAAACCATGCTTTCAAATCCTAGTTTGATTCTGTTAAGTCTACTTAGACAACAATTAGATTCTGAGGTTTTGTAGACTCAAACCAGGCGTTCGATTTCGACTCGGGTAGGCACTATATTAGATAAAATCTGGTGTGACTGGCGCACAGCACACAACTTTCTCTTACCTTCGGTAATCGAAAGTTGTGTACTGTGCTTGTCACACCAGATTTTTTGTGTCGACATATATTTAGTTCCCGACAGTACGGAACATTTGAATTCAGATGTAAAATTTATAAGTATGGCAAAATATTTATATTTTGTTACCATGGCAACCATTTCTACTATCTTTCCTATGAAATACAAGAGTAAAGTGGTCTTCAGAAGATTTCAATCGCAAAATGAGAATATACATTTTAAAGAGCATCTAAAAAATAATTGATTTTTGAATTTTAAAAAAATCGTTGGAGCAAATTTTGAGAAAATCGAAAAAAACTGAAAAAGTACATCAGTAAAGTACTAGTAATCTTTGGCCGATTTTGATTAAAAGCTTATTTTTCCGGTCCCGGGGGGTGTTTAAGTTAAATATAAAATTTCAACCTCATAGCTCAATTCCTTCATGCTTAAAATTGAACACAGACACACCCACCCACACACACACACCCACACACCCACACACACACAGACAGACCATGTCGCGAAAACCACTTTTTGGATTCAGGGGACCTCAAAACGTGAAGATCCATCAAAATCTCGACATCGAATTTTTGACATGAATCCAATACTTTCTCTCTATATATATATTACATATATACATAGGTAAGAGAAAGTAAAAATAGCAGTGGACACTGCTTTTTGACAAAGGCTGAAACTAAAAACAAAATATTTATTTAATTTCTTTTATTACGCTCTAAAAAATAGAAATTATAAGAATATGAAAAAACGAATAAATAAAAATGTGAAATTTATTTTTTATTAAAAAAACATATAGGGTCTATAAAAAAATATATTTTTTGCAATATTGAAAGTGAACTTAACTGTGCTGAAAGGTTCAAAGAATTTTTTTATCAAAAATCTCAATAATTAGGTTTTGATTTAATAATTTTAATAAAAAATATCTTTTGATTTAGACTAGTGATAGAAAGAGAGACAAGGATGGAGATTCAGGTGGAAAAAAAGCAAAATAGCAAGCCAACAAGTGGGAGGTAGCCAAGTCAGTGGCGTACCGAGGGGGGGGCGGTCCGCCCCAGGCCCCGAAACGGCATAGGCCCCCCAAATATTTATAAAAAAAATGATGAAAATTTCTCTTTGAGAGGCCCCGGGGCCTTCAGGGCTCAAATGAAAACGGAAAAATTTAGTTAAAAAAAAAAACAAAATTTAATGAAAATTTCTTGGGTTTCAGGGATAGGCGGTATTTAAAAAATATTTTAGTGTATGGAGGAGAGAGATATTTAAAGATGAACACCCCCCCCAAAAAAAAAAAAAAAAAAAATTCAATATAAGCTTACACCTCTGGTACAAAATGTATAAAGGCCCCTCTTCTAGTGCCGCCCCAGGCCCCCAACTGCCTCGGTACGCCTCTGAGCCAAGTGACATTAATTAAAAATAATTTTATGATCTCAATTAAACATAAAGCATATGTTATTATTATCTATTCTGTATTAAATTTCACATAGATTAAGAATCTGCAGGAAAAATTTCGACATTTCTAAAAATATGAGATTTTTTAATTTTACCATGTAGATGAGAATTAAGATTCTTCTGTTGTTATTTTTGTACATAAGACATTTAAAGATATCTAATAATAAGTGTATTATCTTATAGACTCTCACGAAGCATTAAACACTCGCCTGTTTTTATAAAAAAATATACATGTGCACAAATTTGTTCCGCAACAACAATGATAACTTTGTGCCTAATTAGTTGATAAGCCTACAAGGACTGAGGATGGACGAATAAAATTTTGTCCGAAACGTCTCCTTTTCGGCATTTGGAATCCAAAGGCTCTCTTTATTTGCTGCACTCGTACTTGCTCTCTTCCATTCCATAACATCAAAAGCAACTTCTCTTCAATTTATATAAAGTGTATTTAATAACGAATCAATAAACACTAATTTTATATCTTGTTTTGTTTTTAAAGAATTTACGAATATTCATGGAAATAAAGTTATGACTGTATATTAATATTATAAAATTATTAAGTCATGAGAGTTATTAATAAAAACACTTATTTAATGCGGGCGTAGATAAATAAAAAAATTCCTATAGCTTTATAATTGATTCAAAAGACGAAGTTTAAATTTTTCCACAAATCGGTGTAAAAATAAGAAAGGTATATCGACTTTTTGAAAAGCGATGTTGCGCGAGAAAAAAGCCTTACCAAGAGTTACGCGAGTGCACTTGCCTGATCTCTGAGCGCCGCACATAGGAGTATTTGTTCAATAAACCCGGACAAAAGTCGAAATCACTAAGTTACTCAAAAGTCGCAATAAACTCATTGTTTCTCAAGCTAGATAACCGGTGCGTCCTAAGGTAGGCTTAAAAATTCCATGGCTCTACACTTGTTTACATACGAGCAGTCGGAACTCAGTCAATATCTAGATCGCATCTCTTTTGTTCTAGGCTGCTTCGATTGTGCTAATACTTTGTATTGCTCTAGTATTTCCCTGTGAATGTTTTACAAGAAAAAGCTTTTGAATATTGCAAAAGGAGGTATGCACTATATTTCAAAACATAAATTGATTCATTTGCAGTCAGCATTTTACGTTTACAAATTATATTACGAAGACATAATTTTGGCATACATTTTTCGTTCAATTATCAAACAAAAGCATTTTTGTTTATGTGTCTGATCTTGTCGGGCTATTATTTATATACTGTCTTAAAATATAGTTATTTGACTATTATATACCACTCTTACATCTTCCCCCTAAATCCCCCATTTGTTTTAGAGTTACTTCAAATTAATGTGTAAAAAACATGAATTATTTCAAGAAAAACAAAATGGCGGAATTAATGGATGATGTAAGTGTGCTATATAATAGTCAAATAACCATATTTTATGGCTATATATAAATAATAGCCAGAAAAGATCAGACACATAAACAAAAATGCTTTTGTTTGATAATTAAACTAAAATGTATGCCAAAAATTTTGGCTTCGTAATATAGTTTGTAAATGTAAAATTCTGACTGCAAATGAATCAATTTATGTTTTGAAATACAGTATCTAAGTAGTAGTAGACCTAAGCTCAGAATTTACTATTTTCTACCAAAAACGTTATGGGGGGGGCGGGCGCCCCCTCCACCCTCCCCCTCAAATGGCTCCCCTGTTTATGGCACCTTAGGACGAACCGGTTATCTATTGAATAGATAGAGAAACAATAAATTTATTGCGACTTGAGTAACTTTGTGATTTCGACTTTTGTCCGGGTTTATGAACAATACTCCTATGTGCGCCGGTTGAATTAGAAAAAAAAAATTTCACATTCTTCCAGCATTTGAAATAATGTTAAATTGATTCATTTAATCTTTTAAAGTGCAAATTTTATAAAATTTAATCGAAAACTTTATTTAATAATAGTTATAAAAATTAAAGACATTTTTTAAACCTTTGGGGTACAGAAAAGGAATAATAATTAAAGTGAACACATTTTCATTGACACAAATGGGATGAAATAAGAGTTATAATTTAGTTATGAAAGCAGACCAATAATTGAAAAAAATATATTTTATTGTATACATTCATATTACTTGTCTTTAAATATACAAAAATATATTTACAATGGGCGTAACTAGAGAATTTGGCTGGGGGGGGCATGGGACCAGCCATCCTCGCTGGGGGGGGGGGGGCATGAGCCTCCTGCGGGGGGGGGGGGGGCGGGCATTTTTAATGGGTCCTTGGAATTACTTAACTAGAATAATTTTAATAGCTTTGTTTTTATTAAATGCCATAATTTTTTTTCTACTGTCCAATAGATTTCCCCTTTGAACATTGACAATTGGCCCTATAAAATAAAAATTGCCTTCTTAGTAGAGGGAAGTAACGCTGAATATTTAATGTGTCGAAAATTAAATAGTAAAAGAAAGTATGATTGCATTTAATAAGTTAGTTTAATGAATTTCAATATCAACATGTCTTGCCTCTAATCAGAGTTGGCAGGTTTTATCCCGCCGAGTATAATACACGGTTTTATACATATATAAAACTATCGCGGATAAAACTAGGCCGATGTATAAAAAGTATAAAACTGTAAAAAACCAACCCCCCCCTGAAAAAAACAGCTTAAAAGCTTTTCATATTTTATAATGTTTTAAAGCATTGACGATGGTGTTTGCTTTTTTATTTAGTGAATAATATAATCAAAATGTTAATAATTGAAAAATGAAATTTTATTTTAATTTCCTTCCTCGTCGGGTTTGCGCATGCGCATCCAAGTTTTATACGTTTTATACATTTTATACGTTTTATACAAGTTTTATCCGCGATTTTTGTATAAAACTGCAAAATTGTGTATAAAACCCAACTCTGCCTCTAATAGAGCATTGAAAAAAACGAGTCATTTGATACCAAATTCCACATATAGATATAAAGAATTGGTCATTTGAAAAGAAAGAGAAACGTTCTTTTGCTTTCCTTTTGATTTATTCACCGAGTAGAAAGAAGAGAAAAAATCGTGAGTGCAAGTGAGAGGGAAAATCATCTGCTTTGGGCCAGACGGCGCGCCGCGGCGCGCCGTCCGGAAGTCAAACAATCAGCTCTGTTTCTGAGAAACAATAAAAAAGCAATAAAATTAAAATTAGATTAATATATTCCCCGAAATGAAAACATACACCCAATTAAACAAAAATGACAAACAACTTTTTCAAACTTCAATTTTTAATTTATCTTCTTAATTAGGCCTATATTATTCTATTTATGAGTAATTAGTTAATTTAATAAAATTTTTAATTAGGAGTTTTTATATCCAAGTCCTGAGAGAAGAGCGACAACTCGTTCTTAATTAAGCTAGGCCTAGAACGTCTGAACTTTGGATAGGTAGAAATAAGAATTATTTTTGCAATAAAAGAAGAAAATATAAATAAATTAATCTCTTGACAAAGAGGAGAGAATCAATTATTTTTTAGCACGGGGCAAAAGAGAGCCAAAAAAATTTAAAATAATTGTGTGAAATTTCATTAAGGATTCTTGCTGTGTAGACATTATTTTTAATTGATTGAAGGAATCAGGATGTCGCAGAAATTCTTGATAAAGGTGTGTGTTGGTATTTTGGGGTGTCTGTGATTCCCAAATTGCATTTCATGCTGCAAACGCCTTCTAAATTTTTAGGTTTTGACCTAAAAAAATATCGAACCCATATCAACCCTTAATATTCATATTAAACCGTGCCTAAATCATTTTATTAGTTTACAAAGCAATATAATATTTCCAAATAATATTTCAGAGACTAAAAAAAAATCTTTATAATTGAATAAAATATCTGATTTGTGCTGCACTCTTGTGGAAACTTTAAAAATTATACTCATAATTCTAAAAAGGTCTCCGCAGAGTCGCAGCACTAATCAACCTGAGATAGATATCCTCAAATATTTTTTTTT
>JAKCPI010016665.1:0-24792 GCA_023213315.1 Euborellia annulipes | reverse complement strand
TAGTACTTTACAGATGCACTTTTTCAGTTTTTTTTTCGATTTTCTCAAAATTCGCTCCAGCGATTTTTTTTTAAATTCAAAAATCAATTATTTTTTAGATTCTCAATAAAATGTATATTCTCATTTTATGATTGAAATCTTCTGAAGACCACTTTACTCTTGTGCTTCATAGGGAAGATAGGAGAAATGGTTGCCATGGTAACAAAATATAAATATTTTCCCATACTTATAAATTTTACATCTTGAAAATCGAATGAAATCGTACTGTCGGAAACTAAATACATGCAACACAAAAATCTGGTGTGACAAAAAGCAGAGTACACAACTTTCGATTACCGAAGGTGAGAAAAGCTGTGTGCTGTGCGCCAGTCACACCAGATTTTTTATCCATACTTTACTCTTATGAGTACTTGACAAGGGCGGATACAAGGGGGGTAAAGGGGGTAATTACCCTGAGATTTGAAAAAAATACTTTTTTCGAAAAAAAATGTATTTTTCATGTAAAATTTTAAAAAATTAACACTTAAAATTTGATTTATATTTTTTTATTCTGGCAAACAAGTACAGAATGTACCTTTTAATTACCGAAATTAAGAACAAATAGTGTGCTGTGCGTGACGAGCTTCCGCATATCAAATTACTCCCCCCCCCCGAGGAAACACCTCTGGATCCGCCCTTGTCTCAATGTAATAAAATTCTAAGTTTTTTATTTAAGATTTTTTTCGGCATCGGAGACCATTTAGACCCTTTCAATTAATTGGTATTCAATACTCTGAAAAATTTATAAAGGGTTTTAATAATCTTTGTGCTCTCGGGCCTTGGTGTAGTGCTATCGTGCTGGCCTTCTATACCAAGGGTCGCGCGTTCGGATCTCAGTTGTTCAATGATTTTATTTAAGCCATTTTGGATAAATTAAATGCAGTTTAAAATAAATATGGGGAAAATTGTGTTTTCCATAGGGATGCATAGTATTCAAATATTAGATGAAAAAAACGTCAGATTGTTTATGCGAAAATAATTAAACCAAAAAATCTATCTAATTTTTAAAGATACATGTCATTATTTCTTGAATTTCCCTGATTCCAGAGTATTAAAGCCCTTTTTATTATATGACCTAATTTGGATATTATGTTCAAAGTTAAGCTTATTTCCGACTCTTATCGATATCAATAATTTCAATTCTATATATTAATGAAAAGCTTATTTAGCATTGTTTACCAACCAATCTTTACTCATATTTTATACCAAAAAAATGAGTTTTTTTTCCAAAGTTTCGTTAAGATTGCAAAAATAAATAAAATATTCACCATTTTAAATTGAGTTTTAGAATTTGGGATCCCAGATCAAGCCTAGACACGGTTCATAGATCGCTCTCTTTTACCCATCCGGGATTCCACTCTAAAAAAACCCAATTTACAAAATAAATGTTAATATTTTATTTATTTCTTTACCAACTTTAATGAAACTTTGGAAAAAACTCATTTTTTACTTTCTTACCTATGTATATATGTAATATATATATAGAGAGAAAGTATTGATTCATGTCAAAATTTGATGTCGAGATTTTGATGGATCTTCACGTTTTGAGGTCCCCTGAATCCAAAAATGTGGTTTTCATGACATGGTCTGTCTGTGTGTGTGTCTGTGTGTCTGTGTTCAATTTTAAGCATGAAGGAATTGAGCCATGAGGCTGAAATTTTATATATATAAGTTAAACACCCCCCGAGACCGGAAAATAAGCTTTAATCAAAATCGGCCAAAGATTACTAGTACTGATGTACTTTTTCAGTTTTTTTCGATTTTCTCAAAATTTGCTCCAACGATTTTTTTTTAAATTCAAAAATCAATTAATTTTTTAGATTCTCTTTAAAATGTATATTCTATTTTGCAATTGAAATCTTCTGAAGACCACTTTACTCTTGTATTTCATAGGGAAGATAGGAGAAATGGTTGCCATGGTAACAAAATATAAATATTTTCCCATACTTATAAATTTTACATCTTGAAATTTGAATGTTCCGTACTGTCGGGAACTAAATATATGACGACACAAAAAATCTGGTGTGACAGTGATAGAACAGCACTTTCGATTACCGAAGGTAAGAGAAAGTTGTGTGCTGTGCGCCAGTCACACCAGATTTTTAATTATAAATCTCTGGTAAAAATTTGGTTTTAATCAGACAAAGATAAATAAGACTTTTTCGAAAATATATAGAATTGAGTGTTGATGTCATTAAGGTCGAAAATGAGCTTAACTTTGAACGCCAATAACTCCCAAATTAGATCATATAATTAAAAGGGCTTTAGTTCTCTGGAATCAGCTTGAATTCAAGATTTAATGACATGTATCATATGTTAGATAGAGTTTTTGATTTAATTACATCAAGGCATAAACAATCTGACGTTTGCCCATTGAATTATTTGAATACTATGCATCCTATGGAAATTTTAATTAGAAATTATTAATCCGCATAAAAAGTAAAGAAAAAATGATATATCATATGTGGAAAATTAAAATTTTTTTAATACTTCTTTCATTTCATGTTTCTTATATGGTTTCTTATTTTTCCCTAAATTAACTAGAGAAAGTGTGGCTCAAGTGGTAAATTCGTTCTCATGCAATCGATATTTTTTTCCATTCTCACGTAACCAAGCTTCGCGAGTTCAAATCCACCTCCTGCACTTTTTTTTAAAATCATATTATCAATTTCCTTTTATTTTTAATGCTAACTTATAATTTCATTTATCTGTCATTATAACGAGAGAAAGGATTTGTGGAATATAAATTTTGGTAACCCCTATTTTTAGGGAATTTTGACAAATTTTTAAATAACTTTTTTTTTATTTATGTTGGCATGAAGGCCACAATTTTAGCCAATTACGCTGGCTGGAGTTGGAGAACGAATCTGGAGGAGCAAATGAGCAGGGTATTATCACAGATTAACATGGGCGTAAAATAGTGAATTTGGCATGGGACCAACTATCCTCCGGGGGGCCTGGAAAGCCCCAAATTTTCTCAATTTTTCTTGGGGGCAGGGAGCTTTCTGGGGGGTGGGGGCAGGCCCCCCCGGCACCCCCCTAGTTACGCCCATGCAGAATAATGATGTATCTTTAATGAGGAACTTGGCCAAAAAAAAGGTTAGGAAACACTGGATTATGGGGGTGGGGCGCAAGTTAGACACTTGCCACAGGCGCTTCATACCCTTGTTACGGCACTGGTATCGTTTAGTCTCATATGGCCTGAGTTGTCCAAAAGATTGTATGTACAGTATGTATGTGTATATATATATGTGTGTGTTTGGGAAAAAAAGTGTGAGTGATTAAAGGAAAAATAATAATAATCTTTGTAATTGCAGCTAAGAAAGCTTTTTAATAAATTATAAGAATATATTTTTCGTTAAAATACAATAATATGACACGTGACTTGAGAGAAAGGCTCATAACCCACGATATATTTTGAGAGACGGTTCATCGATTCGCCCAGGAGGAGGAATTGACAAAAAAATAGAACAAATCGATTATATCCATCAGGGCCGTAACAAGCTTTTTTGGAGCCCTGTGAAAAAGTTTTTTTAGGGCCCCTATATTTTTTTTTTTGAAAAACTATATTTTTTGAGATATTAACACGATCATTGCATATATGACATTCGCGCCCCTAATGTTGGAAGGGGTGGAGATAAAAATACAAATAAATTATCATCGAATAAGTTCAAATGGAAGAATATTTTGGCCAAATTTCAAATTTAATTTAATATTTATTTTTTTTATGATATTTAAAATATCACTAAAATAAAATTAACACCCCCCCCGTGAGGGGGGGGGGGGGGGAAAAAAAACAAATAAATAATAATCAAAAAAATTTTAAAAAAAGTTTGGCAAAATTTCAAATTTCTACTTTTAATATTTTTTGAGATATTAACTCGAACATTGCTTTAAAATGACATTCCCGCCCCTAATTTTGGAAGGGGTGGAGATAAAAATGCAAATAAATTATCATCGAATAAGTTCAAAAGGAAGAATATTTTGGCAAACTATATATTAAATAAAAGATTTTTGTTAAATATTATATACAATATATAATTTCAGGGTTATTTTAAATAAAATTATTTTATTTTATATATATATATATTTTATTTCAAAATCTCGAATAAAATTTTTTTTAAACATATTTGTAAAGAAAATTCAATTAGGAATTTCGTTTTAGGGCCCCCTAGATCTCTGGGCCCTGTGCGGGTGCACCTGTTGCACCTGCCTAGTTACGGCCCTGATATCCATTGAATAGGAAATATTCTCTTTCTGTGAGTGCAACAATACAAAAAGAGTTTTGAAAAAAAATTCCCAGAATGGTTTGAAGCTAAATAGTTGCTGGATAAATAAATATTGCCATAAAATGTTTAATTAATTCTTTGGATATTTACAAAATAGGGGGTGCGGTGGAATTCAATAGAAAAAATTTGAATTCTACTAAAGATTGACGGATTCAATTTTGTGTTTATTTTATACATTTTGTTATTTTTTCATAAGAGTATTTATTCTCTTTGAGTGGTTAGATCAAAGCGATCAAATGTCAAATGCAATAAAAAAAAAAACAAATTCATTTATATATTTATTTATCAAAAAAAAGGAATGTAATATAACCTCAAATGGGGCTAAGGATTTTTTTATACAAAAAAAAGAAACACCTGAATCTCCAAAATGAGATCAAAGTTAAAAATTTTTTTTAATAATATCAAACTAATTAATGTTTATTAAAGGAACATTAAATAAAAAAATTAACAAATAACTTCAACGCGGGCTTTGGTGTAATGCTTAGCATTTGTACCAAGGATCCCGGGTTTGTATCCCGTCCCAAGCGACAAAAATTTATTTTAATAACAGGAATGCAAAGGAATGCTGCCAGATAAGGAGCCTCTTTTATAAAAAAGTCCGCCGAAGGCAGGCTTTGCGACTAGTTTAATATAAATATCCATATATATATAATTGCCATCTGTCAGGAAAAATACTCGGGACACCAAAGGAGAGGTGCTGAAAATTTCTAAAAAACCAGAATGTTTCCATAGGAAAACATTGAATTTTTTTTCTGGAGAAATTAATTAATTATAATAAGATGAAGGACAGTCTGGTGAATAATATGATTAATATGGCTTAAATAAGAATGCTTGGAACCCCAATGGATATATTGGCCTAAGTTGCCGAAAAGACTGTGTGTGAGCGTGAGTGTGAATGGAAAAAAAGGTTGTTAATAATTAAACTTAGAGATAATTATCAGGCCAATTTATTTTGATCGACTCTTCTGGCTATAAGTCAACGTTTCGGAGTACTAGCGATTCCTTCTTCAGGACCATGCGGAATCAATAATTAAATTTGCCTTCAATTTCGTTTTAATATTGTACATTTTTAATAATGTACACTTAATAATATACAATTTTATGACGAAATTGAGGGCAAATTTAATTATTGACTCCGCATGGTTCTGAAGAAGAATCGCTAGTACTCCGAAACGTTGAATTATAGCCAGAAGAATCGATCTAAATAAATTTGTAAATATCATAATTATCTCCAAGTGTAATTTTTAACAATCTTCCCAATTAATTATAGTAAGTATTAAATATGGTGGTCCTAAAAATTGATTTTTTCAATTTATACCGGGCCACCCTGCTATTATGTTCTACTTATTAAAAAATAATTATAGGACATTTTTAGCAGGACTTTAGGTGTCGCTACCACTTTTAAAGTTCAGGCTTATTCAAAATGCTTGGTTAGGAAATATAAGATAAATCTGAAAAAAGTGCACCCCTCTCCCCTTCCAAGTTAGCTTAGGGTCCTCGAGGTTGAGGACTTAGGATAGACATCCTAGAGCAGTGGTTCCCAACCGGTGTGCCCCGGCAACCAAGGGTGCCGCGAGAATGCCTAAGGGGTGCCGCGAGATATTTAGATAAATAAAAATAAAATAAAGAGGCGAAAAAATAGTTTTGCTAAAAAAAAGTTCAAATGATTAAAATGGAAGCGGCAAAATTTTCCGTAGATCGGAAAAAATTAAGCTTTGCCAAAAAAAAGGCAAATGATTTTCACGCAAGGGAAAAAAATTTGCCCCAGGGTGGAAAAAAATTTCGATTTGATAGGGAAAAAAAAGGAAGGGTGCCGCTAGTGTGTAGTATTATTCCCAACGCACCTTTGGGGTGCCGTGGACTTCAAAAGGTTGGGAAACGCTGTCCTAGAGTAACCCCAAATAACCTGTTAAAACTTCATTAACTTCGGAATACTTTTCAGCTAAAAATTATAACGACTGGACTATTAGGGCTCAATATATTTGTATAGGGCTAAACTTTTAAAGGTCGGTCTCTCTTCAGTCATTAGTGTCAGACCTGACACGTTGTGGTTACTCTACTGATTAGCTTTCATGGGAAGGGGAGGGTACCTTTCTCAGGAGGAGGCATCTTTAATAGAGTTGGATAATTTTTTGAAATGGATTTGAAATCGAGTTCTCTTCAACTCAGGATTATAAGCTTAACCGCTTTATCCACTCGGCTAATCTCTTCCTCAAAGGGCGGTAGCGACCCCTAAAATCATGCTAAAATTTCAATAATTATTTTTTAATGAGAAGAACAAAATAGTACAGTGGCCCGGTATAAATAGCTAAAATCAATTTTTAAGGACCACCCTAGTGATCGCCTATATATAACCACCGGGGACATGTCACACCATTGTTTTTCGAGAACACCCATCCGAGGAGTGTAAAAAAAGAAAGAATTACAGCCGTCAAGAAGATTGTTATAAACACACAAAGCCAAGCAGCGATAAACCCCTAGATGGGTGGCCTACAGGCTGTTGAACGTCAGACAAAATTCGGTAATACTTCTTTCTTTAGTAAACATTATTTATAAATCTAAAAGAACACAGCAGCCGACGAACTGTAAATTAAAATTTAATTATCCTAGTTTGATATTATTAAACATTTTACAAATAATTATTTATTGATATTTTTATCTCTAAAAACAAAGAGATGTAGAACAGTAAATTTTAATGAACTTTATCTTTTAATTGTATATTGATTGTTGAAAAGTAAAGTTGAACTCACCCTCATCTTGGTTGCTGCCAATAAGGATTTCAGTTTTATCAAAATTGCCTTCTCTTAGTAAGTCGATGGGATGCTTAGGTAAAAAAACGCCATCGATAGTCGGTGCCGATGGGAAGCCGAGGATACCCCAATACGAGTTCCATTGCGTAGTCGAGATGATCTTAGGGTCAACGCTGCGCATGCACGCCATCACCTTATTAGGTGCTTCACGTAATTGTGTAGAATTACAATTACAATCGTCGATGAGTTGCCGGCCAATTTCGATTGCTTTTTCACCAGTCATGTATGACCATGGAGCATTTAAAGTCCCCGATTGGATGATACCACGTCGTACGAGGCCACGTGTTACAGGTGAGAGGAGATGCAAAGAAACAGAACCGCCACCAGCGGATTCCCCGAAGATGGTGATGAGATCTTTGTCACCCCCAAAAGCAGCTGCGTTGTCGCTAAGCCAACGAAGAGCCATCGCCTGGTCCCACATGCCTGCACAAATCGATTCCATGCTCTGAAATAAATAATGACTTTGCTATTAATAAAAAGACACCAACCCATATTCCCTGGCGCTTCTTCGGAGTCACGGCCTAAATAAAGGAAGCCGAAAGCACCTACTCGATATTGGATAGAAGCAACGATGATGTCGTTAGCGGCGACCATTAAATCAGCGTTATAGATATCAAGGGTGGCTGTCCCTGACATATACCCACCGCCATATACCCAGACAAGGATTGGCAATTTACTCCTTGGCATTTCCCCTCCCGAGTGACGAATTCGATTCTTTTGTGCCACCCATATATTTAAATAAAGACAGTCCTCGGAGACGTTTGTATTCGGGTTCCACATCTCCTCTCCCGGGAAGCCTGGAAAATACTCGTAACGCTCTTGGAAGCACGAGTTGGGCAATTGAGTGGCATCAAGAACACCATGCCAAGGTTCAACCTCCACCGGACGACGAAATCGCAAAGGACCCAATGGTGGTTTGGCAAAAGGAATACCCAAGAAGACATGCACGTTGTGATCAAGGACGGTTCTTGAAAAGCCACGTATTAATCCCGAATTTGTATTTACGATAAGGGGATCGTCGCGGAAATCCGTGGTAGTAGCGGCGTCTACAACGACGACGACGATGACGACGACGACGAGCAACAACAGCAGGACAGTTGTGTTGGGCATCGCGGCGGGCTGGAAACTAAACTCTGCCGCTGCCGCCGTCGTCGTCGTCGTCGTCGGCTTTGACCAGGAGAGAGCCAGCCGCGCAGTCGCCAGTCGACAACCCCCCCGATGACGCGATATACAGCGCGCCGTCGTACGCCAAAACGTACGCAAGACACCCACGCACCAGCTGTGTGTGACACGCTGTGCCGCGTGCTCTCTCTCTCTCTCTCTCTCTCTCTCAACAAACACGTGACCAAAGACACAAGAGAGAGGTCAGTGATCATCATCATTAAAATGATACTGATATCAAATGTTTATGATAAAAATAACTTTTTTTGGAAATATAAAGCTGGGGAAATTTTAAAAGTCTATTATCTTGAGAGATAAATAAAGAGACAGTGTGTTCTGAAATAAGGCTTTAATGTATATTTACATCCGTTTAATTTTATATGGCAATTAGTTTGATGAAAACCGAGTAAAAAAAAAAAATCATTTTGTGATTTTATGAAACCACGATGCAAGTGAAACTTTTTTTTTTCAGATCGTAGGCGTTTAACTGAAAATTTTCAGAAAATTATTCAATTAAAGGTATTAAAATCGCGTTTTTAGTCTTAACTTAATAATTGTAAAATGGGAATGATAATGGGAAATCAATAGACGGACGCATGTTAAAAACTGAGAACAATATTTATTTAGTAATTGAAGATTTGAATCATTTTAAATTATTTTAAAAATTATATTTTATCAATTTAAAAATTGAATAATTAAATCTTACAATTATTTTTTTATAATTCGTCATATATATTAAATTTCAACTTTCCTATTTTTGTCGCCACGGCTTGTGACGTCATGGCTTGTAGCGTCACGGCTACAAGCCGTGACGGCTTGCAACGCTACATGCTGATAGAGGAGCGAAAAAATTTGAGGCCATCAAATAAAAGTTCCACTTTTAAAAAAAAAAAAACAATCAAATCGATTTCATTCTATTTGGCATACATTGGTGGGCTTATTATTGACGCTTCGATTGTATCAGCAACACACACAGGGTGAGTGTCCACTTGAGATAAAATCGTCTCGAGACTAGACGCGATACTATTTTGCTTCAAGTAGACACACCCTTTGATATACGAAGGAATTCATCAATATACGTATACATGGTTCATTGTACTGATGAGATAATAAAGTGACTCTCGATAATTCAAAATATAAGGGACCTCAAAAAAAAAAAAAAAAACGAAATATCGAGTTTTTGAATTATCAAGAGTAAAGAAAAAAAAATTCAAATCATTTTCAGTTTTTACTTTTTATTATATGCAATTTCGACGCATTCGCTTTGAGGAGAGAACCTCCAACAGGTAAGTTTTGTGCTCTACATTGTCGGAGCCAATTGATTAACGAATCCTCGACAATAGGGAGTTCACCGACTCTGGCCCACTTGCTATTTCCGTGCAAATGACTCCCTCACCTTCTTGTTACGAAAATATTTCTAGCTAACGAGTGTATCTAAATACACAGTATTTTTTCGATTTACCGAAGTTTATAGCAGAGTGCGAATTAACGAAAAAATTCGAAATGTCGATGTTCGATTTATCGAGAGTTAACTCTAATATTAAATTATGTTCTTTTCAAAATAAATGGAAAAAGACTTTAACGACTGAGATTATAAAGAAACGCGGAGATTTGTTTCAATTGGTTTTCTATTTATTGAATTTATTGATAAAGTTTAAATACCTTGAAGAGGTCATCATAGGGAACTTAAGGGAAGCTCATGAACGAATTAAAGAGAAGGGAGGGGGAGGGGGGTCGTCCCAAGAAAAAATTAAAAAGATTTAAAAACTAGTTCATTTTTTGTCTAAAATAAATTGTTACATTTATTTTAAACTTTTAAGTAGAAAATTAAAAAAAAAGAAAAAAATCGATTTTTGACGAATTTGGAAATTTTTAAAAATTTGATCCAACCTTAAAAAAATTTTTGAGCTCACCTTTGGAGAGGTCTCTTAAAACATGATAAGGTTTTTTGCATCCTTCCCTACATCATAAATTTAGGGCCATTGGCTACCAATCCAGGTGAAATAAATATATAGAATAAGTCTAAATGGCCTTCACTGCCGAAAAAGAGCTTAAACAAATAAAAAAAAATTTTGGCCCCCCCTTGACAAAATCCTGGGACCGCCACTGATTTTACGAGATCCGATTTTTTGGACTTAGGGGGCCTCAGAAAGTGTATTTCCATTAAAATCTCGACATCGAATTTTTGAAATGAATCTAATACTTTATCATAAATCGGTAAGAGAAAGTATAGGGAGAGAGGAGAAGAGGAAGGCAAAGGGGAAGTTGTTAAACAATGATTGGCCCATTTTGATAAGGAAAGTCTCAAATGGACAAACAGACAAATAGGCCTATTATATTTGGAGGACCAAATTAATGTGTTCATATGTTATCTTTAAAGAAGGAAAGGGAAGGGATAGGGGAGGGCGATGTTATCATTCCATTCGTGTCTCACACGTCGAGAGAGGGTGGATCCTTTGATGCAGAGAGCGAGAGAGATGCTCTGACGAATACACGAGTGGAAAGAAAGAACCATCTCGTCAAAACTCTCCATCTCTCTCTCTCTCTTATTAAGGACAGACTGGTTATGAACCACTCGTCGGAAAAGAATGAAATTTTTCACGTTCTAAGAAAGTGAAATTTGGGGTGAATTTTTGTAGGGGACAAGCGGTCGACTGGCAACAGAAAAAAGCAATGGCCTTCAAGATTGTTGCTGTAAAAGAAAGAGAGAATATTAGATTGGGTCCCCAAAAAAAACCCCCACCCCCCAGGTAGCCACCGTCATAACATGACATTACACGTGATAAACTGAGGAAACTGAGCGGTTAATCTGTGTATATATGGGGCGCTTATGCCATATTGGTTGGGTGCGAAGTAGGTGGCGGGGGAACCACGAATCGCTCGCAGCGCACGCCGTGGCCAAACAAGGAACTTTCGGAGGACCAACTGTCACTAATTACTATTGAAATTTACCTAAGTATTACGCATTATTAAGCAAAAATAATCAAATAAGAGTCACGAAACCTCCTGCATAGTTAACTGCAAGAACACTGGCAAAAACAATTGTCACAAATTCTATAAATTTTCACAAGCAAGTTGTAAACGAGAACAACGAATGAAATGGATAATTGCTGTTATGAGAAAAAAAGTAAGCTAACCTATATACCAACATTCCTTTCTAATATTATTTTGTATGTTGTAGGAAGTAGCAAGTAATTTACTTTTTGTTTTATTTCAGTGCCGATGGATCGCCATGGTTTATTCGATAAATTTGTTTATTTCTTTACTTAGGTTAGGGACTTTGACGGTGTTTCCTCTAAGCTGTGCGCGGGCGCACGCGCACATAAATTTTAAACATAGTGCACATGAAAAATATTCGCGCGCACAAAATTTCGTGCAGAAAATAAAATCACCTGCATATGAAATCCATATAAAATTTTTATTTTGGGAAAAAATGCATGCTCTTAAAAAAAGTGCGCACACAGGACACAAAAAATTAGAGGGAATACTGTTGACGATACTCATTAATTTAATATGATATAAGTAGAGACCGGATTTTAAGCAAAATGCTTATTGCTCAATTTTATAAGCAACCATTAGATATTTAATTTCTATACGAATTAGGAAAAACTAAGTGTATTGAGATTGCATTTTTTATGCTTTTTTTGCTTTTTTTGAGTTTTCATGCTTTTTTCCCTTTCATGCTTATTTGAACTTATTTTAAGAATATTTATAATTTTTTTTTTTTTAATTAAAAAACACACTTTTTCCCATTCACACACGGATACACCAAGGACGTATATAAGGAGGGGGAGGGGGCCCGCCCCGCCCAAAAAAAAAAAAAAAAAAAAAAAAAAAAAAATTCAAAAACTCCGCAGTGCGAAAAAATATAGCCCTGGAAAAAAAATTTTTTCATCAGGGTGAAAAATTTGGTTCCGCAAAAACAAAATTTTTTGCAATTTTTCTTTAAAAAAAATTAGTATACGCCATTGGTATGAGTAAAAATTGCTATTAGATGCTTTTTTCAACTTTTATGCTTATTTAACAACTTATTATTCAAGATTTTTATGCTTTTTAAGCACTTTTTTTCCATTTTTTATGCTTTTTTGTCCGGTCTCTAGATATAAGTATATTAGGGAGACCAGGCACATTTATTTATAACATTTAGATGAATTTAAATGATTTAAATAAATGTCCTTCGGACTGCCTGAGATCCGAATCAGCCCCTCGTGACTTTAAAAACATTTGTCAAGCCTCCAGCCTCTCGGTCAGGGAGGTGGGAGGCACTTACAAGTTATAATATGGGAGCGAAATGTTAGATTGGCAGATCTATATATTACAATTACAACCTGTTTTCACAAAGTATAACACGTCATTAGATAGACAATGTATAATTGCAATAATTAAAAAATTTTTTTAGATTATAATAATTTATTAATTATTGATTTATTATTAATTTTTTGCTCATATTTCAATAATTAAAAAAATAATTGTTTTTTTTTAAATTAAGCAATAAAAATTAATTGGATGTAAAGAAAATGAAATTCTAACCTCAACAAAATGAACCGTAATTATTATTTTTCTTTTTTCTCTCTTATCTTTAAACAAACTTTGATATAGCTAATTTAATTATTAAAAAAAAACTTTTGAGTAGATGGAGTTAATATAAAGTTTAATAATAAAAAAAAAGGTGAGTAGACTACTAGGCTACCTGTAGAGAAGAGAAGAAAGTAGGACGGCCTTGGCCTTAGATTTATAGCCTCTCCTCTCCTTTTGGTTAATCTTGTTTACAAACATGGATGGGGGACGTCCAGGGGTTGTTGGTATGGTCCCACTGGTATCGATCCAGCCAGCCCGGGGACTTGGAGAGAGAGTGAGAGAGAAAGAGAGGAGGTGCCAAAAGGGCGGGCGGATCTGCCTGCCTGCAGCGCCTTTTTCTCTTTTTTGAAGGGTTTAATAAGAGGACTTTATGTGGTGGCCATTAGACACGTGTCGTCATGGAGGTGAAATAATAACCTCATTAACGTTAGTTGCTACCGTCATAATTAGGATTCGGATTTTGCATATTATCCGTTTTTTTTTCTTTTTAGGATCCTACGATGCATAGAAATGTATATTTGGGGCCATAAGTAGCTGTGGAGTGAAAAAAGCAAGAGAATTAAAAAACAAATGGAGGCTTTGCCATCTGGATATTTAACTATTATCAATTATTAATCAAAGTAGAGATCTTGGGAAGTCGAAATTTAACGAATGAATAAATTAAAAATTAAATCATTAAAATGACAGCTCACAAACAGCCAACACGATCATTTTTTTTTTTAAATTCCCTTTTTCTACCCTGTTGCCAGGGCCCAGGGATCACGATCATTTTGAATTTTTTAAAAAGCCGAAGATCTTTTTCACTTGTCACACATTCTAGTGGTTTTTACCTTACAGTATGTTAAATATTATGTAGGACAAATATTTGCTTTTCAATAATGTTAATAATTTTTTTAAGATTTAATGAAAAAAACCCATAAATATTAATAAGTTTTTGAGAATCTTCAAATTGAAATATTATATCTCTGCTACTCCTGTTAGCTACCACAATCAAGAATTGTTGTAAGAGGAAAAATTGGTCGTCTCATCAAAATGAAGCTACTCACGGAAAATTAGCTTGATAGTAATAACTTGCAAAAATGGGCCTAGGATCCTGGACTATAAGAATTAATAAGTCAAAAATTTATAGGAATTTCGGGATGAAAATAATTTTCCTGTAATTCCTAGAAGGTCCTCTTTAAGCATAAAAACTTTGGTTTCGAAATTCCAACGGGAAGTTGCCCAAATAGAGCGTAACAGACAAACAGACAGACGGATATTAGCGAATTATATAAATAGGACTCGACCAATAAGGGATTTGCCGGAGAGGAGTTTTAGAACATAAACTATTTTTTAGGTCTTTTCGGCATCTTAGGCCATAAAGACTTAATGAAACTCATTATTTAAAAATCTGGTGTGACTGGCGCACAGCACACAACTTTCTCTTACCTTCGGTAATCGAAAGTTGTGTACTGTGCTTGTCACACCAGATTTTTTGTGTCGACATGTATTTAGTCCCCGGCAGTAGGGAATATTTGAATTCGGATGTAAAATTTATAAGTATGGGAAAATATTTATATTTTGTTACCATGGCAACCATTTCTCCTATCTTTCCTATGAAGCACAAGAGTAAAGTGTGCTTCAAACAATTTTGAGGGCAAAACGAGAATATACAGTTGAAAGAGCATCTAAAAAATAATTGATTTTTGAATTTTAATCAAAATCGTTAGAGCGAATTTTGAGAAAATCGAAAAAAACTGAAAAAGTACATCAGTAAAGTACTAGTACTCTTTGGCCGATTTTGATTAAAAGCTTATTTTTCCGGTCCCGGGGGTGTTTAACTTAAATATAAAATTTCAACCTCGTAGCTCAATTCCTTCATGCTTAAAATTGAACACAGACACACAGACACACAGACACACGGACACACAGACAGACCATGTCGCGAAAACCACTTTTTTGGATTCAGGGGACCTCAAAACGTGAAGATCCATCAAAATCTCGACATCGAATTTTTGACATGAATCCAATACTTTCTCTCTATATATATATTACATATATACATAGGTAAGAGAAAGTAAAAAAGGATATATGTGAGAGGGGCATTTATTTATATCCAAATGATTTAAATAAATATTCATCAGACAGCCTGCGATTCGAACCAGCAACTCTTAGATTTAAGATTATTAACCAATGGCCATTTACCCGTCTCTATTTATTTCAAGAGGGGGAATTAAATTTAAACGGAAAAGTCATTGGATGTAAACAAAGAGATAAGGTTGTTGACATTTATTTTATACGCACCCACCGATTAAGAAAAGATAATGTACTCATTCTAAAATGTTCCGATAAGATTGGATATTTGAGTATAAAAGATAAATGAACGCAAACAAATCAGAAAATGCATTCTTCAATTGCTCTCGTTCTACTCTTCGCACTCGCCTCACAGGTAATTTCATTTGTGGTAGGAAACCTAATTTATATAAACTCTCAAATAAATAAGATTTGGTGGCTGTGAATGTAATAGATTTTGATAGGGCAGGTTCAGCCAAATAAAAAAGTTCCTTTTATAATTGACCTTAACAAAATTGTGTGTAAGTAGCTTTGTTTAATCTTTACCAATGATTTATTTAAACAACAAAATCGAGTAAATACAAACAAGAGCCTAGATAATATTATATATTATCATTCATTTTTGAATTTTTTTTAGTTTCTCTTACCTCTATATATGTTAATATATATAGAGTGAAAGTGTTGGAATATTGTCAAAAATTCGATGTCGTGATTTTGATGGATATACACGTTTTGAGGTCCCCTAAATCCAAAAAAGTGGTTTTCGCAACATGGTCTGTCTGGGTGTCTGTCTGTCTGAACAAAATATCTCAAGAACGAATTAGAAATTTTAGAAAATAAAATAAGTGGGCCAACCTCCAACGGTCTCCCCTACATTTAAATAGCCGGGCAAGAAATGTGAATGGCAACAATAGTCCAGAATCAATAGCAAAGAATAGAAATATATTTTCGCCACTTTGGCACTCAAAAGAGAAGACGTTTGGTAGGCTTAAATCAAAAAGTTTTTCGGAGTTTTGCTCCACTATAATTCTCAGGGGGCGATATGTCGACACAAAAAATCTGGTGTGACAGCACAGAACATAACGTTCGATTACCGAAGGTAAGATATAGTTGTGTTCTGGGCGACCATTCACACCAGATTTTTTGAGATTCTATTTGTATGTTGAATATATATGCATTATTTGGGTTGAATAACTTGTAATCAACCAACCCTCTAGTGAAAAAGAACTTAAATAAATTTAAAAATATGGGGAATGACTTCCCCGAGACTTTCTCGTATATTCTTTTGGAATTACGTCTGGGTGTGTGTGTGAACACGATTGCTTAAAAACCAAAGCAGCTAGATCGATGAAACTTGGTATATATTCCTTACACTAAAATTGTAGATTTCTATCAACTTTTGGAGTAAATAAGTCACTTGGAAGTAGTACTTTACTTAAAAAGTTTTTTCCAAAATTTTGAAATTTTCAATTTTTTTGTTATATTATGATAAAATACTCTATTTTAAAAAGTTTTTATTCTTTGACATTTTTTCGAAAACTGAATAGTTTTTGAAATAATCACAGAAGAAATAGAAAATTTTCGTTAATTTTGATAAAAAATCAAAACAAAATCATACAGGTGTCATTAAAAAAAGGGTATATATAAACAAATTCATTTGTTTCACAAATTCATTTGTTTATATTTACCCTTTTTTTATTGACACCTGTATGATTTTGTTTTGATTTTTTATCAAAATTAACGAAAATTTTCTATTTCTTCTGTGATTATTTCAAAAACTATTCAGTTTTCGAAAAAATGTCAAAGAATAAAAACTTTTTAAAATAGAGTATTTTATCATAATATAACAAAAAAATTGAAAATTTCAAAATTTTGGAAAAAACTTTTTAAGTAAAGTACTACATCCAAGTGACGTATTTACTCCAAAAGTTGATAGAAATCTACAATTTTAGTGTAAGGAGCATATACCAAATTTCATCGATCTTGCTGCTTTGGTTTTTAAGCAATCGTGTTTCACACACACACACACACACACACACACACACACACACAGACATAATGCCAAAAATGGTTTTTTTGGACTCAGGGAGGTCTAAAACGTGGAGAAACATCAAAATCTCGAAGTCGAATTTTTTTACGATTACATAACTTTCTCTATACGAGAAAGTAAAAAAAGCTAACCTTCTGTGACCTAGAGGGGTGTTGACAAATATTGATAATCTTAAAGCTAAAGAGAGCAGTTTCGGATCCCAGACAGTCCAATGAATATTTATTTAAATCATTTGGATACCATATGGTATATATAAATAAATATGCCTGGAACCCCACATTTACCATATTTATTTAAATAATTAGTAGAGTTAAAATCTAAAAGGCGCCAAAAAAACTTAAAAAAAAAATTATTTTACCTCTTCTTGAATGGATATTAAACATGAAAAATTTAATAAAAGTTTGTTAATTAGTGAGATTTAATTGTTACATATCCTCTGAGGTTTCTTTATTTTAAAAGGTAAATCCGAAGAAGGTAAGGAAACTTAGGGAAAATGCCTCGGTTTATATTTAAATTCTCTTTTTAACTAGTGTTTAAATTTCAGGCGGTGCCTAAACATAAATTGTTGAAACGAGTTCCATTTAAAGATGGCCCTAAAATATGTAAGTTTTGATCGTCTCATTTTTGTTTTGTTGTCACACTCTTTTTTTGTTTATCTTCCTCCTTTAGTGTCCCCAAGAATCATTGGAGGTGAACCTGTGGCTCCAGGTGAAATTCCTTATCAAATTGGCCTGTTAAGCAGCGGTGGTTGGTTTTGTGGAGGTGCTCTCATCAGTACTGAGTGGGTCCTCACACTCGCCAGTTGTTGTGATGGGTAAGTATCAATCAACGTAAAAAATTTTGCGTTTCAAACGGGAAGTTGCCTAAACAGAGCGTGACAGACAGACGGACATTAGCGAATTAAATATCTAAACTCGCAGAGTGATACTTTTTAATTTTTTCTTTCTTTCTCTCTTTTATGTTTCTAGAGCGAGAACTTTGACTATCTTTTTAGGCGATGTGAGGCTAATCCAAGGAACACAACGAATTAGTAACAGAATTAGTCTCCATCCTGGATGGAATTCTAACACTCTCCAATACGATGTGGCTCTTGTCAATATACCTTCAGTCGAACTTAATGGTTAGTTAGTTTCCATTCATTCCAACGCATTATATTTCTTTCTTTTTAATATTTCAATTTTTCACCTTTTTTATATTTAAATAAAACTTCTTTTCAAATTCATTTCTGACCATCAAAGCGTTAAACCCATTTTCAGGAGTACATGTGACTGAGTGAATAAAAGAGAATAGATGCTACCAGGCTGGCTTAGATAGGAGTGGGGGGAGGAGTTAGAAATTCAATATTTCTTTAATTTATAACTTACAATGTTAGTGAAACCTCACATATACTAAATAATTTTACGTATAAATATGTTTCACGGAAAACCTACACCACTTTCCCTCCAAACTATAGAGAAATTAGTTTAAAAAAAAGTCATTCCGCAAGGAAACAAGAAAAAGGTTCGGCCCACGCGACTAGATTAAACAAATCTGAATGAATTTTGCATAGAAGTTTCATTTCTCTTGTGTGTAAGGTGAATACACTGTGTTTTTGATTTTTTTTTTTAATAGATAAAATTGGCGTATCTAAATTGATAAACGCTAATGCTGGTGACTTAGGAAGACAACGTGTACGGGCCAGCGGTTGGGGAGTTGAGATTATTGGTGAGTTTCTTAGTTAAATAGTTTTAACCTATAATATTTGACATTTATAAAATTAAATTTATATTCTCTGCTCTGGGTTTTAGCAAAGAGTTTGACTTCTTCGCATAAATATGAATAAAGTTGAATTGGCGAAAAACACTTCCCCTCTCCCCGAATATACAAAATCTGATTTCAGTTAGAAAATTTTTTTAAAATAAAATTTGGATGAGTCATAAATTCTGAAAAAACTTTTTATATAATCTAATTTTTATTTGCTCTTACCTCTATATTGAGAGAGAAAAGGAGGCCTATTGGATTCAAAAATTCGATGTCAAGATTTTGATGGATATACACTTTTTGAGGTCCCCTGATTCCGAAAAAGTGGTTTTCGCGACATGGTCTGTCTGTGTGCTGTAACAAAATATCTCATGAACGAAAAGAGCTAGGGCAGTTGAAATTTTATATTTAATTTAGGCACCCCCATGGTACGTGACACGAAGCTTTTGAACAAACCCTATCCCTATTTATTTCAATTGATTGTTAAAATTTTAGTCCCTTGAGACGAGATGTGACTGGCTCCTAGCAAAGAGGCAAAAGCTCAACCATTGTACTATGCCCCCAGAGACATTATTGTTATTTTTATTTGCTTTTTAATTAATTTTTTATCTTCTCTTTTAAAATTACTATATTTAAATTTTTTAAATAAAGTTGATCTTTGCGTTTTTTTTGTTTAGGTGGAACAGAGCCAGCCAGGCAATTGAAAAAGGTTTTTCTTACCGTGCTCTCTAATAAAGAATGCCAAGACTATTATGGTGGAATTATCTTCAGTTCCATTCTCTGTTATATAGCAGATGGGACCCACGGTGTTTGCAGTGTAAGTAAACAATTCATCTCTATTGTTAACCACTAGCTGCACAGCCAGTTGTCTATGCAAATATTTTTTTTTCATTCGTATTCATGATAGGAAAAAGGTTAGGCAATTGGTCTCTTCGGATTTTTGTTTCCGTTCACTTCCTTTCAGCCAGGGAACAACTAACATTTCAACCTCCCGGAGACGTTGGAGTCAAATCATTCAACGTATCCCACAAACCAATACTACACCATTAACTAATCACTTCCTAAATATCAAGTCAGAGACATCCAAAAAAACTTCGAATTGATGAGTAGGCAGACTAAAACCCTGAAGTTAATCCAAACAGAACACAAATATCACCACATATAACCAACCCGTTCCTAGTTCTCACAGGAACCAAATTTAGGGACCAGCAAGACAAACCACCACCATTAATTCTTATCCGAATGGTCTTGAAAATGACTCCAAAATAAGAGCTTAGACGTCAAGTAAATCTCAACAACCAACGCTACAGAACAGAACATTTATTAACTATATATAGTAACACATCTTATTTTCTCATGGTTAAATTAATTTTGATTTTTTTTTTGCTATCTAGGGTGATAATGGTGGTCCTGTTGTTCTTGAAAGTACTGGAGAACAAGTAGGAATTATCGGCTTACAGTTTGGCTCAAGTGCTGGATGCGCCAGTTCCAATCCTATGGTTTTAACCCGTGTCAGCTTCTACCGCTACTGGATCTACGATGTTTCCGGAGTTTAACAAAGCTATGTTATCTTGTTTACTTAATCATCATCTTTATTCTGTTCCATAATATTTCTAACCATTTAAATATAAACTATTATAATTTTTTTTTGTGTGTGGGTGGGTGGAGAGAAAAGGTGTTTTAAAAAAAAAAAAAACCATTTAATATCTCATGGCATCAGGCTCAAGTCCTAGAGTCAGAAGTTGGATTCCCATCTCATGAGACAAAAATTTTATTCAATTGAATTGGCTAAAATCAATCTACATCAGGGCAATGTTTGTTTTTCCTAATTGAAAATGTTTAAATAAATATTTCTTCTAATAACTAGATATCAAAATGATATCTTCTAAAAGCAAGAAATTCTCACAGTGAGAAGAACTTAATAATAAATGAAGACATTTTTTTCCTTTTAAACGCTTCTTGTTCTTTGTTTTAAACTCATTTGGAAAAGTTTTATCTACCAATGTATCTATAATATAATATTTATTGTAACGTTAAATGTTTTCTAAATCAAGTACCATGAGAAGGTAAATAAAAAAAATATTTTTCATTTTCTCTCAAAATGATCTTCTCCACTTCAGCTCCACTACAATCAATCTCAAAATAGCTTCTTAAAGTCGACAATTTATATATAAATATCATGCTTTAATATATTTGCTTCTCGTCTATTTTCTATACTTTATATAACGAAAATTGATATTTTCTCATTAAATATTCTAGAATTTTATAATTTACATTCTCATTTCGTTGTTTCCAATCATTATTTAAAAACATTTGGTGTGAATATTTTAAGAGTCAATGACGTCACAGGAGCAAATTGCATCAAGAAGAAGAAGAAACGGGAAGGTTGTTACATCTTGATTAGGGGAAAAAGAATTGCCTTGAATTCCCCTTCTTTGCTCCCCACACCCCTCCTAGAGGGGAAGGCAATTTGTTTACCAGTTAATGAATTTATGCGGTTACGTGCAGCGAATTCTGGATGAGAAGTTGAAAAGTTTGCCACCCTCTTTCTCTCTCTCTCTCTTTTTGAACATCAAAAAAAACTTCTTTTTAATTTAAATAAATTATTCAATTTTTGTGGGAATATAAAAGAAACCACAAAAGTTTGTTATTTTTTATTGTTGTAGTTCAGAAATTTGTCAAAAAACTGAAGAGAGGTTATTGATTATGAAGACAAATATTTAATAAAACTCAGTAACCTACAATTTTTTGGTTTACATTCTAAAGCCAATTAAATTTCAAAACTCATTTAAATAAAAGGACCAAAAATATTTTTACTTTCTCTTACCTAAATAAAAGTAATATATAGAGAAACGGTTTTGGAATCTTGCCATTCGATGTCGAGGTTTTGATGGAAATACATGTTTTGAGCCCCCCCCCCCCCACCCCCTGTTCTAAAAAAAAGTCTCGAAGATTTTCAATCAAATTGACCAAAGAGGACTAGTACTTTACTGATATACTTTTTATTATTATTTTTTTTAATTTTCCCAAAATTCATTCCATGATTTTGACTAAAATTCATAAAATACTTATTTTTTAGGTCCTCTTTAAAATGTATATTCTCATTTTGACCTTAAAATACTCTGAAGCACACTTTACTCGTAGTACTGCATAGGAAAGATAGGAGAAATGGTTGCGTAACCAAATACTACTAGTCAATTTAAATAAATAAGGATAGGGTTATCTACAACTTTTAGAAGCTCTTTTTCTGATTTTCGAAAAAAAAAATTTTTTTGATTAATCACATTTTTACTTTGAAATTCCGTAGGTTTAGTCAGAAAAAAAATTAAAATTTCATAAAAAAGTTTGCTTTTGACATGAATGGAATACTTTCTCTTTATGTTACCATATAAATGTAGGAGAAAGCTTACAAAGAGACAGACATTGTTCTTTTATATAATAGCAGATATGTATTTATATGCGGTCTACATCTCTTTGAATCGGTGCTAATTAATATTCGAATCTCTTTGCAGTTAATTATTGTTTATTTTATTGATATATTCTCGGTATTTGAGTCTCTTTGATCCCTTTATTACCAGATGTTCATTTCAATTACATATAAGAAAGAAACGCCTGCAGGTTATGCAACAACGTAGAGTTTTGTTTGATTTTCTATTAAAATTATAAAAGATATTTTATTGGATTTCATGATAAAGTTTTAATGTGGACTGCGGGGACATACGCCTACATCAAAAAGAAGAAGAAACGGGACCAACAATAGACTAAAATATAGTTAAATAATACGAATTTGCTAATAGGGGAGATTTTCTTTATTAAAATATCTCTTTCAAATAACAATAGGGAATAAAGATAAATCTTAATTGGAAATTGAGAATTATAATAAACATAAAAATCTGGAGTGACTGGCGCACAGCACACAACTTTCTACATACATTTTAAAGAGCATCTAAAAAATAATTGATTTATGAATTTTAATCAAAATCGTTGGGCGAATTTTGAGAAAATCGAAAAAAAAAAAACTGAAAAAGTGAATCAGTAAAGTATTAGTATTTTTTGGCCGATTTTGATTAAAAGCTTATTTTCACGCTCTAGGAGGTTGTCTAACTTAAATATAAAATTTCAACCTTCTAGCTCAATTCCTTCATGCTTTAAATTGAACACATACAGACAGACAGACCATGTCGCGAAAACCACTTTTTTGGATTCAGGATATCGATATCCATCAAAATCTCGACATCGAATTTTTGAAATGAATCCAATACTTTCTCTCTAGATAATTATATGTTCATTAACATATACATATAGGTAAGAGAAAGTAAAAAAAAGATATTGATTAAAAACATATAGCCTAGTTTATGTTAATATAATTTGTATTGAGAATTAGCCCTGAATTCAATTTTTTCACAAAATTGACTTGCCCCACTTTCAACGTCTCATTTGATTATTACGTAGTGACGCTATATCCCTCTTTTTATAAGGTTAATTTTTCGACCAAGTCATTAAAAAAAAAAAGTAAGTGGACATCAAAGGGAGTGAATTTGAAGGGAGCGCGCGTGAGTGTGCAGGCAGTCATTAACCTCACCAAAGGTCGAAAAGCCTGACTGCTCTATGACAACTGCAAGATTGATGCCCTAATGGTCTCTCCTATTTATTAATACCTATATTTACTTTACCCTCCCATTCCCCTCACCTTTCCTACTCTCAAAATACCTACACTCATATACTAGCTACACTACACGAATAAATGTAAAATAATATCATACGCTTTTTCAATTAATTGTAAATTAAAGCCAAATTTATTTGAAGAAGTAAGTAACAGAAATCAACTGAATCTTCTATATAAAAAATATTTAATAAGAACAATATTTTTATCTTTTTTTAATCTTCAAATTATTAATAAAATTTTTTTTAAATTTTAAGAAGAATAGAGGGCGATGGTCCAGCAAGAGCGGATCCAGAGGTGTTTCTCGGGGAGGGGGGGGAATCTGGTGTGTCTAGTCGCACAACACACAATTTTTTCTTAATTTAAAAAAAAAGGAAATATTGACAAAATTAGATATTACTTTTTAGTACTTTTAAATTAAGTATCTGGTATTTAATTTCTTGTTTTATTATTTTCTAATCAAATTATTTCAACAAAATTAAATAATTGCATATTAAAGATAGGAAGTGGTCGCGGGCGCGCGCCAATACTCTTTCGCCTAACTGGACATGTTTCAAGGTAGATAGGGGGTAGTTAATGAACTTTGAATGATGTAAAATTTATTTTGCGAGTGTTTTTTAATAGAATCAACAAAATTATAACCTATCCGTGAAAAAAAATTTCGAAATTTTTTCACAGGAGGTGTCGGGGGGGGGGGGGGGCTAAATGAACTCCGATTGACGTAAAATTTGATTTGTGGGTATTTTTTAATATAATAAACAAAATGAGAACGTATACGCAAAAAAAAAAAATTCGAAATCCCGCCCAAGACGGTCGGGGCTGGTAAATGAACTCCGAATGGAGTCAAATTTCACTTACGAGTGTTTTATAATATAAGAGTGATACATAGAGAAAGTAAAAATTAGAATTTCAAGTATAAATTTATATAATTGGAGGTTTACATCTTTTAAATTTGTATGATTGAGTTCACGATAATTATTAAAACAAAGTATTAATAATTATCGTGAACTCCATCATACGAATTTAAAAGATGTAAACCTCCAATTATATAAATTGATAATTTCTCTTTCGTCTCTTTTTTAATTCAAGTATAAATATGAATTGTTAAATTTAATTAACATTACTTACGAAGGGTTTCATTTAGTTGCCCTGAAGTACTTCGTTGATATCATCCCTGTTGCCGGAGTGGCTTCTGCCTTGATCTGAGTGGCTAATGGCTCCTGTCTTGATCATCTAAAACAAAACAAGAAATAAGTAATTAGACTCAATGATTGATAATGAGTATATTTTGGGAAATAAGTTTTTCCTTAACTTACTTTGAAGACTGCTTCTTTCGGCTCAACGTGGACTCAGCCCCCACTCCCACCCTAACCATCTAAAAAAGAAGAAAAAATAAACAATCAGTACAAA
>JAKCPI010016664.1:0-12652 GCA_023213315.1 Euborellia annulipes | reverse complement strand
TATTTTAGAGCGGGCGCTGGAGGTAGTTGAGTATGCAAAATCTGAGGACCGAATTCTGACAATGGATTTGGACTAAGAATAGCTCCCAGAACAAGGATCCGGATCTTGCCGGGCCAATTTATGGTCCAATTTTTTTTTTACCCCCACCCCTATTATTTCCATAGGAAATCAATGGAATGCATGCTAAGATGATGTGAAGATTTGCAATTATGGTCAAATTCGAGTACTTAAAACCTCAAAGAATGAAAAAACTGTCTTGTCAGCAACTGAGGGGATCCTCTAGAGTCCCCTGAGAAGTACTATCTTGCCGCCAGCTTCGGTGGTCCCCTCTAACCCCTTCACCTCTTTTTTCTCTCTCTGTGATAAATTTAAATATACGGCCTAAACACCACTCCAAATTGTGGGGACCGGTAATTATGTTCATAATCCACTACCTGGTACCCCAATCAATGAAAAAATACTATCTTGCCGCCAGCTGCGGTGGTCCCCTCTAACCCCTTCACCTCTTTTTTCTCTCTCTGTGATAAATTTAAATATACGGCCTAAACACCACTCCAAATTGTGGGGACCGGCAATTATGTTCATAATCCACTACCTGGTACCCCAATCAATGAAAAATACTATCTTGCCGCCAGCTGCGGTGGTCCCCTCTAACCCCTTCACCTCTTTTCTCTCCCTTTATTATAAATACACCAGGTAGTAGATTATGAGCATAATTGCCGGTTCCCACAATTTGGCGTGATGTTTAGGCCGTATATTTAAGTTTATAACAGAGAGAGAGAGAGAAAAGAGGTGAAGGGGGTTATAGAGGACCACCACAACTGATGGCAAGATAGTATTTTCATTGATTTGGGTACCAGGTAGTGGATTATGAACATAATTGCTGGTCCCCACAATTTGGCGTGGTTTTAGGCCGTATATATAAGTTTATAATAAAGGGAGAGAAAGGTGGTGAAGGGGTTAAAGGGGAGCACCGCAGCTGGCGGCAAGATAGTATTTCTCATTGATTGGGGTACCAGGTAGTGGATTATGAACATAATTGCCGGTCCCCACAATTTGGAATGGTGTTTAGGCCGTATATTTAAATTTATCACAGAGAGAGAAAAAAGAGGTGAAGGGGTTAGAGGGGACCACCGAAGCTGGCGGCAAGATAGTATTTTCATTGATTGGGGTACCAGGTAGTGGATTATGAACATAATTACCGGTCCCCACAATTTGGAGTGGTGTTTAGGCCGTACATTTAAATTTATCACAGAGAGAGAAAAAAGAGGTGAAGGGGTTAGAGGGGACCACCACAACTGGTGGCTAGATAGTACTTCTCAGGGGACTATAGTGGATCCCTCAGTTGCTGACAAGACAGTTTTTTTCATTCTTTGAGGATTTAAGTACTCGAATTTGACCATAATTGCAAATCTTCACATCATCTTAGCATGCATTCCATTGATTTCCTATGGAGATAAGAGGCGTGGGGGTAAAAAAAAATTTGGACCAAAAATTGGCCCGGCAAGATCCGGATCCTTATTCTGGGAGCTATTCTTAGCCCAAATCCATTGTCAGAATTCGGTCCTCAGATTTTGCATACTCAACTACCTCCAGCGCCTGGTCTATTTATTTAAAATATAAATGTATTGAAAATATAATAATTTGAAATTATCGATGCCTTCAAAAGAAAAACAATTCAAAGTGTGAAATAAGGGGGCAAAATTTAGGGAACGTACAAGTATTACGTAACACAATTTGAGGGAGGGGGGTTGAACAACTCGTTACGTAACTCGTATTTTAGCGACTTTCCGATACTTTGAGCAAAATAATTGTGTCTTTTAGATAAAAATGGCCTTGGCCGTTACGTAATGCCTGGGGGGGGTCCAGAAAAATGTTACGGCGCGTTACATTGGAGGAGGGGGGGTCAAAAATCTTCAAAAATTGCGTTACGTAATACTTGTACGTTCCCTTTATAATAAATGGAAATATAAATAATAATAACTGTAACTGTAGATTCTT
Source organism: Euborellia annulipes (assembly GCA_023213315.1). Lineage (NCBI taxonomy): Eukaryota > Metazoa > Arthropoda > Insecta > Dermaptera > Anisolabididae > Euborellia > Euborellia annulipes. The sequence goes on along the minus strand of JAKCPI010016664.1, from coordinate 10,651 downwards.
AATTGGAGACAGAGCAGGAGTCCCGGTGATAAAAAATATAGTTATTTTTAGGGTCCGACCGAAACAAGATTTTCAGCCGAAACCGAATATTCGGCCTCAACCTTAGTTTCGGCCGAAACCGTAACCGAAACAGAAACTTGTATTTCCTATAAAATTTTTTTTTCATTTTACCTTTTTTTTTTTTGAATTTTTTTTTCCCTCCCGTGAAAATCATTTTACCTTTTTTTTTAGGGAGACTAAATTTTTTTCTCCCTGAAGTGCAAATTATTTGACCTTTTTTTTTTTTTTTTTTTTTTTGCATGCGAGTCTCATCCCATTTTTTCAGACTCTGGTTTCGGACGGCCGAAAAGGTTCGGCCACTTTTTGGCCGAAACCGAAACTACGGCCGAAACCATGATTTTTGGCCGAAACCGTAACCGAAACCGAATATTCGGTCGGTTCCTAGTTATTTTAGAAGACATGTTTTTGAATAAATATGCAAATGCCCAGATGTATGTCTATACTATAGATGCCTCAGATGCCTAGAAACAACGTAATATTATACAGCATAGCTAAAACATTTTTACTTTCTCTTACCTCTATGGGCGCGTTCGATTTGGCGCTTTAAGTTAAGAACTTTGACCGTTGCACAGTGGTCTAGATTGAAAAAAAGTTGGCCAAAAATAGAAAAAAGTTTTAGATTTGATTGAAAATTGGTATATAAGCGTTTTCGATGTCGCGGATTACAAATTTTATAATATTTATATAATTTAATAAATTGCAGTGGCGGATCATATATGGCGGATCACTCGTCAAAAATTGTTAGGTATATAAAATTATGCAAAATGTTGGTCCAAACATTTAAGAAACGTGTTCAAGACCTAGTTCACATCGTTTAGAATAATCTCAAACAGTTCTCGACCAATTAGATTATTTTATCAATCCGTTTTTGCGTCATGATGATATTTATTTTTAAAAATATATATTATAACTTTTATTTAATTGAAATAAGAAAAATTATATTTATTCACAATAATATTTCAAAAATATAATAATACTTTGCAATTAGACACCCTATATAAAAATATTCAAAAAAAAAAGCTCGTTGACTAATCAAGAGTCTGCCTGCCGGGGCTCAAAAATAGACATAATGCTATCTAACTTTAAAATAAAAATATTTTTCCCATATAATTAGCTCTTATTTAACTAAAAAAATAATAAAAATTATATTTCTACACAATAATATTTCAAAAATTTGAAATAAGATACGGCATATAGGGTAAATATAAAAAAAAGCTCTCTCGCCGCTTATTTTTAACCTCAAAATTCGGGGGCAAGTTGGGGCAGGATTTTTTTTGCAGATTCTATTACAAGACATCTTAAACTATATATTCCATATCTCAGTTTCGTGGGCCCCGCTGGGTTCATAACTTTTTTGCTATTTGAAGGAAAAAGTTTTTACAAAAAATCCATTATGAAAACGCAACTTTGACATGATTTTTAAAAAAGGCGAGTATAAATTAATGAAAACGGTTTATCAGTAAATATTCTACATACTTTCCTTAACACCCTCCTTCAAACAGAATTGAAAAAGGACACTCGAGTAAAAAGTTATATGCATTTAAACAAACATTGATATTTCAGAGCCTCTCCGCGTCGCTCGCGCGCTGCCGAAAACGCTAACTTTGACCTCATGTAGCGCCTGAACTATCAAAGATATCTCACTTTCCTTTTGGATTTATATGCACCAACTATCCCTCTACAAGATTATATGGGACTGAAGTCTTTCTGTGACTATTATTTTTTTCGACTTTTGGCCAACTTTTTTCAAATCTAGACCACTGTGCGTTGCTCAGGCCGTTCGATTTGATATATGCGAACTGAAAGCGTGTCTCTTCCCACACCATCTTGATACGCTATTGAAAATAGTTTACTAATATTTTAGGCCTATTATTACAACTTTTCAGACCACTTTCACTCCGTCCCCCATATTTATTTAAATTAATTGATTACATATATAATTAAATTTTATTAATCATGTCTGAAAGCGAAACAGTGAGCCTTATTTCATGAAGCTACCCTAAGGGTGCATAAGTCTATATTACTTTCTCTTACCTCTATATATGTTAATATATATAGAGAAAAAGTATTGGATTAATGTCAAAAATTCGATGTCGAGATTTTGACGGGTATACACGTTTTGAGGTCCCCTGAATCCAAAAAAGTGGTTTTCGCGATATTGTCTGTCTGTGTGTGTCTGTGAACAAAATATCTCAAGAACGAAAAGAGCTAGTAGGTTGAAATTTTATATTTAAGTTAGCCACCCCCATGAGACGTGACACGAAGCTTTTGAACAAAATCGACCAAAGAGTACTAGTACTTTACTGATGCACTTTATCAGTTTTTTTCGATTTTCTCTAAATTCGCTCCAACGATTTTTTTTTTTTAATTCAAAAATCAATTATTTTTTAGATTCTCTTTATGTTATTCTCATTTTGTCATGGAAATTTTTTGAAGACCACTTTACTCTTGTACTCTATAGAAAAGATAGGAGAAATGGTTGCCATGATATCAAAATATAAATATTTTCACATAGGCCTACTTATAAATGTACCGTACTGTCGGAAACTAAATACATTTCGACACAAAGATCTGGTGTGACAAGCACAGAACACAACTTTCGATTACCGAAGGTAAGAGAAAGTTGTGTGCTGTGCGCCAGTCACACCAGATTTTTTATAAAAAACAATTGTCTAAATAAAATTCGTGATTTATTTAAACATGAATTACCAGCCTCTTAAAGATTATATTATAAAAAAATTAATTTATTTAAATTTAATTTTGCGATTCTAAAAAAGATTTCTTTACATCAAAAAAAAAAAAATAAATAACTTGGCGCTTAACGTAATTTATTTAAATTTAATCAGGGATGATTTATGAAAAGTTTCTCTTATCCAAATTAATGATTTATTATCTAAGTTAAGCCTTGACCCTGGCTGTTCTTTTTCCCCCCGGAGTTTGAACCCCTCCCTTTGTTTTGCATATAATTCTTCCCCCTCTCGGGCATTCCCCTTGGATCCTGAGGAAGGCCTTGATTCGAGGTGAACGCTCTTTTCTTCCTAAGAGCGCCATTATGTAAATGCTCGTTGATTTAAGCATTAGCAATTAAAATAAACCTTTGCTTGTTATGTATATAATTAAGCAGAGATTAATTTCATCCTCATTATTTCGGTACGTTTATAACAACAATGATCCCGAGAGATTATTTTCAATTTAATTCAATGAACGAATAAAACGAAAATTTTAAGTTTCTAAAATAATATAAAAACTTGAAACTCTAGAAGATTTCTCTCTTGATTTAATTTATACTTCTCTACCTATTTATTTATTTATTTATTTTAAAAGAATGTTGGCATTAGGCCACCGGCCATTTTTGCCACCGATATTCTTTTCTACGGTAATAAAATAAATTTTAAAAGATTCAGAAAGATGATGGCAGTCAGATGAATAAAAAATCATTAGTTTTTACTAATATTAATTGTCATAATTTCTGTGTCCTTCACAGTGGCGTATATAGAAATTTTTTTTCGGGGGGGGGGCCCGAACTCAAAAATTTTTCTGCGGAAAATTTTTTTTTTAAGAAACTATATTTTTTTTCACACGAAATTTTTTGCGGAACATTTTTTCTATTGCGAAACCAAAGTTGTCCATCCTGCGGAAAAATTTGTTGCGCTGATGTCTGTATATCACTATATATGTATATGTGTTTGGGAAATTTCGGGGGGGGGGGGCCGGGCCCCCTCGGCCCCCCCCCCCATAAATACGCCCCTGGTCCTTCATCAGGACATTTATCAGGCATTATAGCCTACTAGAGAGTATAACCCATAAATTGGCTATTATAATAATTAGGGAAGGTTTTTTTAACAACAAACAAAATTTTATACAAATTATTATGAATTTTATTGCTGGTCATATAACATATAATATCTGAAAATTAATTGTCCGGATGGGGAAACAATAGGTTACAGATAAGAAATAATAAATAATTAAATAAATATTTAGTTTAATTTTTACTTTCTCTAGCCTAGATATGTATTGTTTATCTGGCCATAATTTTCGTCTGAGCTTTTTACTTTCTCTTACCTATGTATATATGTAATATATATATAGAGAGAAAGTATTGGATTCATGTCAAAAATTCGATGTCGAGATTTTGATGGATCTTCACGTTTTGAGGTCCCCTGAATCCAAAAAAGTGGTTTTCGCGACATGGTCTGTCTGTGGGTGGGTGTGTGGGTGGGTGTGTGGGTGTGTGTTCAATTTTAAGCATGAAGGAATTGAGCTATGAGGCTGAAATTTTATATTTAAGTTAACCACCCCCGGGACCGGAAAAATAAGCTTTTAATCAAAATCGGCCAAGGAGTACTAGTACTTTACTGATGTACTTTTTCAGTTTTTTTCGATTTTCTCAAAATTCGCTCTAACGATTTTGATTAAAATTCAAAAATCAATTATTTTTTAGATGCTCTTTCAAATGTATATTCTCGTTTTGCCCTCAAAATTGTTTGAAGCACACTTTACTCTTGTGCTTCATAGGAAAGATAGGAGAAATGGTTGCCATGGTTCAGTGGCGTACCGAGGGGGGGCGGGGGGCGGTCCGCCCCAGGCCCCGAGCCGGCATAGGCCCCCATATATTTATAAAAAAAAAAAATTTAACGAAAATTTCTCTTTGAGAGGCCCCGGGGCCCTCAGGGCTCAAATAAAAACCAAAAAATTTAGTTAAAAAAATCAAAATTTAATGAAAATTTCTCTTTTTGAGGCCCCGGAGCCCTCAGGGCTCAAGTAAAAACCGAAAAATTTAGTTAAAAAATCAAAATTTAATGAAAATTTCTCTTTTTGATGCCCCGGGGCCCTCAGGGCTCAAGTAAAAATCGAAAAATTTAGTTAAAAAATCAAAATTTAATGAAAATTTCTCTGTGAGAGGCCCCGGGGCCCTCAGGGCTCAAGTAAAAATCGAAAAATTTAGTTAAAAAATCAAAATTTAATGAAAATTTCTCTGTGAGAGGCCCCGGGGCCCTCAGGGCTCAAGTAAAAATCGAAAAATTTAGTTAAAAAATCAAAATTTAATGAAAATTTCTCTTTGAGAGGCCCCGGGGCCCTCAGGGCTCAAGTAAAAATCGAAAAATTTAGTTAAAAAATCAAAATTTAATGAAAATTTCTCTTTGAGAGGCCCCGGGGCCCTCAGGGCTCAAGTAAAAATCGAAAAATTTAGTTAAAAAATCAAAATTTAATGAAAATTTCTCTTTGAGAGGCCCCGGGGCCCTCAGGGCTCAAATAAAAACCAAAAAATTTAGTTAAAAAATCAAAATTTAATGAAAATTTCTCTGTGAGAGGCCCCGGGGCCCTCAGGGCTCAAGTAAAAATCGAAAAATTTAGTTAAAAAATCAAAATTTAATGAAAATTTCTCTTTTTGATGCCCCTGGGCCCTCAGGGCTCAAGTAAAAATCGAAAAATTTAGTTAAAAAATCAAAATTTAATGAAAATTTCTCTTTGAGAGGCCCCGGGGCCCTCAGGGCTCAAGTAAAAATCGAAAAATTTAGTTAAAAAATCAAAATTTAATGAAAATTTCTCTTTGAGAGGCCCCGGGGCCCTCAGGGCTCAAGTAAAAATCGAAAAATTTAGTTAAAAAATCAAAATTTAATGAAAATTTCTCTTTGAGAGGCCCCGGGGCCCTCAGGGCACAAGTAAAAACAAAATTAAATGAAAATTTCTCTTCGAGAGGCCCCGGGACCCTTGGGGTTCAAGAATATACGGTATTTTAAAAATATTTTTATGTATGGAGAAGAGGGATATTTAAAGATGAGCAGCCCCCCCCCCAAAAAAAATAAAATTCAATATAAGGCCCCCTCTTCTAGTGCCGCCCCAGGCCCCCAACTGCCTCGGTACGCCTCTGCCATGGTTACAAAATATAAATATTTTCCCATACTTATAAATTTTTTTTTTTTTTTTTTTTTAAAACATTCACACTTTTCTCATTCACACTCACACTCACACACACATTCACACTGTCTTTTCGGCAGCTCAGGCCATATAAGACATTTACGATAAGCGTTATTTATGAATTTATATATATTAGGGTCCAGGCATTTTTATTTAAGCCATCTGGTATCCAGATGCTTATAAATTTTACATCTGAATTCAAATATTCCCCTACTGCCGGGAACTAAATACATGTCGACACAAAAAATCTGGTGTGACAAGCACAGTACCTAACTTTCGATTACCGAAGGTAAGAGAAAGTTGTGTGCTGTGCGCCAGTCACACCAGATTTTTCTTATTTTAGTCTTTTTCGGCATCTTTAGTCCTTATATTTTCTGATTCATTAGTATCCAATATAATTTGTACAATTTTAAATAGCCAGTAATAAATAGGTTTGATGAAACAAAATTTTCTACTGCGGCTTAATTTGAAATTTTTTTTGGCTTGATTTAAATTTTATAATGAAACCAAATTACTGAATTTATTTTATTAAAAAATGTAATGAGATCGTTTAATTTCGTTAATATATTTTTACGATAAACAAGCTTTTTACTTTTTTACCACACGGGCGAGGCTCTTGAAAAACGTTTATAAATGTTTAAAAGGGATGAAAATATGATTTGAAATATATTGAAATTTTTTTTTTATAATTAAATTATTAAAGTTTATCAATTTGAAAAAATGCTCTTCCAAATAAAAAAGAGGGTGAATATAAAAAAAAATTATCCCCTTTAATGACTATATCGCTGCTCTCATAAAACAAGTTTTTTTTGTTTTAAACATAAAATGAGAAATTTGTTATTAAATAATTATTTCACCAAATAAAAGGAAATCCCAATTAAAAGATCATATACTAGATATTTCATAAAGTTCGTAAATTGACATTGCTGAAAGCTAAAATATATCGTTGTTGGAAACTTCCGTTCTTCATTTTAACACACCATGTCAAAAATTCGATGTCGAGATTTTGATGGATATACACGTTTTGAGGTCCTCTTAGTCCAAAATAGTGGTTTTCGCCTCATGGTCTGTCTGTCTGTCTGTGTGTGTTCAATTTTAAGCATGAAGGAATTGAGCTGCGAGGTTGAAACGAGGGAACGAGGGGCTTACTGTATTAAAAAAAAAAAAAAAATAAAATAAAAGTGAGAATCTTCCATTCGTGTTTGGTTGCTGGAAGATAGGCAACCACTTTGACAAACTCGCCACAAAATAAAAACTATGTGAATGTGTGGCCCACAGTATTTATTTGTTTATCTTCCAAGAACCGAATTCCGCAATCCATGGTCATCTCTTTTTCAATATATTCATGAATTATAAATAATCCAAAAAATAATCTCTCATTGAAGGATAAAACGAAAAAGAAACAAAAGAATTTTTAAAACATCCCATTTTCTATTGAAAATTTACATTTGTTTATTTATTTTCCTTTTACTTCATGCCACCACCTTTTTTTTGAGAATAATTAAAATCTGCTTAAATTCATCCATTCTTTCCTTTTGTCAATATTTTTCTTTCCATTATTTTACATTTATTTTTACGCTCCCTTCAATTCCAATATTATCTTTGCGATGGAATTTTTTTAACGCTTAATATTATTTACCAAATACTAAAAGAAAAGCCTAGTTCTCTTCTCCTAGCGCTCTAAAAAGGGGAGAAAAAAATAAATATATTAAAGGGCGTGACTTGAAATAAATTTTCTTTTCGAATTAAAATAAACATTTAAGAGAAGTAAGCTATCAACTATTTAAAAAAAATATAAACACTTTATAAAACAAAATTCCAAATTTACACAAAGAAAATGGAACCGGAATATGCTTGGAATTAATTAAAAAAGATTAATAAATGACACATGAATTAACTCATTATACGTGAGATAAATAATTTTTTAAATAAATTTTTGTTAAAAAGTCCCCCTTACCAAATGAATAAATTTTAAAGTAGGCTATATAAAATATTTTTAATCTAAAAGTATTTTTTGTCTTTCTGAAGCAATATAGAGATAAAATGTCCAAATTTTCACGTTGTATTGTTGTCCGGTATACTTTACAACAATAAACCAATTTCTTCGTTTCACTTTCACTATTCATAAAAATATTGAAAACAAGTTTAAGAATTTTTTTTCTCACTTTAAAACCCCCTATTACGTAAATTTATTTGAATTTTATTTATTTAACAACCTCCTTAAAAAAAAATAAGGAACTATAAAATTAGGAATGGATAAAACAAATTAGCTATTCGAAAGGGATCCTTCAGGCTAGGATTCATTTTATACAACATCATTTTATAAGATCTAGGCTGTTTTTTTATTCAAATTTGAAAGAAATATCTTAATACAATTTTTTTTTCCGTAACGTGAAAAAATATTCTTAAAAAATTCCATTTATCTTCTTATCCCTATCCCCTGAGGTTAGAGGTATTGTTTTGTATATATTTCTAACTAAGCCAAGGGATGTGGATTCGGACCCCTGCCATTTCAATACAAATTTATTATATAAGCTTTTACCTATCTAACCCGCTTAGTGTAAACAACGTCGATGTTTCCTCCAGATTTTGTTTATTCTTCTATCTTCGCCTATCGTTACCGGTACCTATTTCCAACCTAAAGGGTGAGCCAAGTTCTTTAGAATTTACAATTTATTTTTAAATTTTTATTCTGAAAAGGACCTGACTGCAAATCTCTTAAAGATTCTGCTTTTGAATTTATTTTGGTAAGTTTTTTTTTTAAACACTCACACTTTTTCCCATTCACACACACAATACACACAGTCCTTTCGGCAACTTGGGCCATATAAGCCTTTTTACGCCCTCGGGGGTTTGGTGTAGAGGTTAGCGTGCTAACCAAAAGTCGCGGGTTCAGACCCCGGGCAGTCCGATGATTTTATTTGGATCCCTAATATGTATATTAATCTCTATAACGGATATCGTAAGTCTTAAATGGCCTAAGTTGCCGAAAAGACTGTGTGTATGTATAGGCGCCGGAACTGGGGGGGGCAAGGGTACATTGCCCCCCCTGGCATCCTACAGAGGGGGGGGGGCGGAGGGGGGCAAAATTTCTTCTTTTATTTCATTTATTTTTAAAAATGATATATTTTTACTTTTGAAAAAAAAAATTTTCTAAATTAAAAAAACCCTTAAAGGAGTAAGAAATTCATTTTTTTTCTATTTTTTCCAAAAATTTTTTGATAAAAATCACTGGCAAATTTTTTAAAATTTTAATTTTACTAAAATTGTGATTTTATTAAAATTTTTAAAGTTTTATAGTGGATTTGTTTTTGTTTTATACTATTTGAACACTACGTTAAATTATTTTGGTTTTTCTAAAAAAAAAATTTGTGCCCCCCCCCCCCTGGGTTCACAATTCGTTCCGGCGCCCCTGTGTGTATGTGCCTAATGAGAAAAAAGTGAGTGTTTAAAAAAAAATAAAATTAAAAAAGACTTTTTACGATAATTATCAAAACCTGGCTTCACTGTTTACAAACGTCTTTTCTGATTCCGCTTAAACCTCTAATTTAATAATTGATGGTGTCTCTGAACTATCTTGTTTTAGATTTTTACTTCTAAATAATTTTATTATTTTGTCTTATACAGAATTTGAATGGCTCTGAACAGTACGGTCCCAGAATTTTTTAAAAGGGTGTAAGACCCCCGTTTCGTATAGGAAAGACGGAGAGACAGTAGCACATTCAAGGAAGAAGGATAATGCAGGAATATAATGATTATTATATTTTAATTCCGAATCCAGATTAGCATTAAAAAATAACTTTTTTATATGATTAAAATCAGTATTTTTCTGGGACTGCTCTGACCAGTTACTGAACTTGAATTAACTATTTTGCAAGCAAGCACTTATGAGAAATTCCTCAGATATCGTGGCGGTCTTTTATTGCTGAGGAAACCTTTGAAAGATTTTTTTTTTTTCTTCCTCCTACTTTATAAGATCCTTTATTGAATCCATTGAAATTAAAATGTATCATGAGAGCCGAGAGCTATATTACTTCCCTGAGGCGTTGTTGTTGTTGCAGAAAACCATGCAAATGTAGCCGGTTAAATTTCCCTTTTAAATGCCGGCACAGAGGGACAGGATAAAGGGCTTTAGCATGGGCCAGAGAGCTGACCTTTTGATCTAGCTTTAAGACAAGGAACAAACACGATGGCTGCGACGCGTGTCTAGGCCCTAGTCGAGGGTATTATTTTTTCTATCACGGAAACTACCTCATAAATTCATTCTATATCTTTTTATGGATAAAATCTTAATTTTTTATGCCTACATAGTTTTTCTCTAATTGAGCTAGATATCAAATTTAAAACCATAATTATGAATTTTCTTAAATGTATTCAAAGAGCGAAATTATTTATGAAGAAAAGTTTATAAATCATGAGTTATTATCGAAATAACTGATTTAAAGGATAAGTTTATTTAAATATTCTCTAATCAAGTTTCTAATAAAGATACTTTATTGAAGAATAGAAATGGCTGTAGTGATGATTGAATAAGGAGCTCAATGAGAAAGGCAGCCAGCAAAAATAAAAAACTTTTATATTATTTCGTCGACGTTTCAGAGCGCGTCTCACCCATCTTCAGAATAAAATAATTGTCGCAAAAGAGATGGAGAATTTTATAATGTATACACAA
>JAKCPI010016663.1:0-23101 GCA_023213315.1 Euborellia annulipes | reverse complement strand
TATTTTAGTCTTTTTCGGCATCTTTAGTCCTTATATTTTCTGATTCATTAGTATCCAATATAATTTGTACAATTTTAAATAGCCAGTAATAAATAGGTTTGATGAAACAAAATTTTCTACTGCGGCTTAATTTGAAATTTTTTTGGCTTGATTTAAATTTTATAATGAAACCAAATTACTGAATTTATTTTATTAAAAAATGTAATGAGATCGTTTAATTTCGTTAATGTATTTTTACGATAAACAAGCTTTTTACTTTTTTACCACACGGGCGAGGCTCTTGAAAAACGTTTATAAATGTTTAAAAGGGATGAAAATATGATTTGAAATATATTGAAATTTTTTTTATAATTAAATTATTAAAGTTTATCAATTTGAAAAAATGCTCTTCCAATTAAAAAAGAGGGTGAATATAAAAAAAAAATCCTCCCTTTTAATGACTATATCGCTGCTCTCATAAAACAAGTTTTTTTTGTTTTAAACATAAAATGAGAAATTTGTTATTAAATAATTATTTCACTCAAATAAAAGGAAATCCCAATTAAAAGATCATATACTAGATATTTCATAAAGTTCGTAAATTGACATTGCTGAAAGCTAAAATATATCGTTGTTGGAAACTTCCGTTCTTCATTTTAACACACCATGTCAAAAATTCGATGTCGAGATTTTGATGGATATACACGTTTTGAGGTCCTCTTAGTCCAAAATAGTGGTTTTCGCCTCATGGTCTGTCTGTCTGTCTGTGTGTGTTCAATTTTAAGCATGAAGGAATTGAGCTGCGAGGTTGAAACGAGGGAACGAGGGGCTTACTGTATTAAAAAAAAAAAAATAAAATAAAAGTGAGAATCTTCCATTCGTGTTTGGTTGCTGGAAGATAGGCAACCACTTTGACAAACTCGCCACAAAATAAAAACTATGTGAATGTGTGGCCCACAGTATTTATTTGTTTATCTTCCAAGAACCGAATTCCGCAATCCATGGTCATCTCTTTTTCAATATATTCATGAATTATAAATAATCCAAAAAATAATCTCTCATTGAAGGATAAAACGAAAAAGAAACAAAAGAATTTTTAAAACATCCCATTTTCTATTGAAAATTTACATTTGTTTATTTATTTTCCTTTTTACTTCATGCCACCACCTTTTTTTTGAGAATAATTAAAATCTGCTTAAATTCATCCATTCTTTCCTTTTGTCAATATTTTTTTCTTTCCATTATTTTACATTTATTTTTACGCTCTCTTCAATTCCAATATTATCTTTGCGATGGAATTTTTTTAACGCTTAATATTATTTACCAAATACTAAAAGAAAAGCCTAGTTCTCTTCTCCTAGCGCTCTAAAAAGGGGAGAAAAAAATAAATATATTAAAGGGCGTGACTTGAAATAAATTTTCTTTTCGAATTAAAATAAACATTTAAGAGAAGTAAGCTATCAACTATTTAAAAAAAAAATATAAACACTTTATAAAACAAAAATCCAAATTTACACAAAGAAAATGGAACCGGAATATGCTTGGAATTAATTAAAAAGATTAATAAATGACACATGAATTAACTCATTATACGTGAGATAAATAATTTTTAAATAAATTTTTTGTTAAAAAGTCCCCCTTACCAAATGAATAAATTTTAAAGTAGGCTATATAAAATATTTTTAATCTAAAAGTATTTTTTGTCTTTCTGAAGCAATATAGAGATAAAATGTCCAAATTTTCACGTTGTATTGTTGTCCGGTATACTTTACAACAATAAACCTATTTCTTCGTTTCACTTTCACTATTCATAAAAATATTGAAAACAAGTTTAAGAATTTTTTTTTCTCACTTTAAAACCCCCCTATTACGTAAATTTATTTGAATTTTATTTATTTAACAACCTCCTTAAAAAAAAATAAGGAACTATAAAATTAGGAATGGATAAAACAAATTAGCTATTCGAAAGGGATCCTTCAGGCTAGGATTCATTTTATACAACATCATTTTATAAGATCTAGGCTGTTTTTTTATTCAAATTTGAAAGAAATATCTTAATACAATTTTTTTTTCCGTAACGTGAAAAAAATATTCTTAAAAAATTCCATTTATCTTCTTATCCCTATCCCCTGAGGTTAGAGGTATTGTTTTGTATATATTTCTAACTAAGCCAAGGGATGTGGATTCGGACCCCTGCCATTTCAATACAAATTTATTATATAAGCTTTTACCTATCTAACCCTTTGGGGCTTAGTGTAAACAACGTCGATGTTTCCTCCAGATTTTGTTTATTCTTCTATCTTCGCCTATCGTTACCCTATTTCCAACCTAAAGGGTGAGCCAAGCTCTTTAGATAATTTACAATTTATTTTTAAATTTTTATTCTGAAAAGGACCTGACTGCAAATCTCTTAAAGATTCTGCTTTTGAATTTATTTTGGTAAGTTTTTTTTTAAACACTCACACTTTTTCCCATTCACACACACATACACACAGTCCTTTCGGCAACTTGGGCCATATAAGACTTTTTACGCCCTCGGGGTTTGGTGTGAGAGCGTGCTAACCAAAAGTCGCGGGTTCAGACCCCGGGCAGTCCGATGATTTTATTTGGATCCCTAATATGTATATTAATCTCTATAACGGATATCGTAAGTCTTAAATGGCCTAAGTTGCCGAAAAGACTGTGTGTATGTGTGTGTGAATGTGAGTGGAATGAGAAAAAAGTGTGAGTGTTTTAAAAAAAATAAAATTAAAAAAAAAGACTTTTTACGATAATTATCAAAACCTGACTTCACTGTTTACAAACGTCTTTTCTGATTCCGCTCTGAACTATCTTGTTTTAGATTTTTACTTCTAAATAATTTTATTATTTTGTCTTATACAGAATTTGAATGGCTCTGATCAGTACGGTCCCAGAATATTTTAAAAGGAGTGTAAGACCCCCGTTTCGTATAGGAAAGACGGAGAGACAGTAGCACATTCAAGGAAGAAGGATAATGCAGAATATAATGATTATTATATTTTAATTCCGAATCCAGATTAGCATTAAAAAATAACTTTTATATGATTAAAATCAGTATTTTTCTGGGACTGCTCTGACCAGTTACTGAACTTGAATTAACTATTTTGCAAGCAAGCACTTATGAGAAATTCCTCAGATATCGTGGCGGTCTTTTATTGCTGAGGAAACCTTTGAAAGATTTTTTTTTCTTCCTCCTACTTTATAAGATCCTTTATTGAATCCATTGAAATTAAAATGTATCATGAGAGCCGAGAGCTATATTACTTCCCTGAGGCGTTGTTGTTGTTGCAGAAAACCATGCAAATGTAGCCGGTTAAATTTCCCTTTTAAATGCCGGCACAGAGGGCCAGGATAAAGGGCTTTAGCATGGGCCAGAGAGCTGACCTTTGATCTAGCTTTAAGACAAGGAACAAACACGATGGCTGCGACGCGTGTCTAGGCCCTAGTCGAGGGTATTATTTTTTTCTATCACGGAAACTACCTCATAAATTCATTCTATATCTTTTTATGGATAAAATCTTAATTTTTTATGCCTACATAGTTTTTCTTAATTGAGCTAGATATCAAATTTAAAAACCATAATTATGAATTTTCTTAAATGTATTCAAAGAGCGAAATTATTTATGAAGAAAAGTTTATAAATCATGAGTTATTATCGAAATAACTGATTTAAAGGATAAGTTTATTTAATATTCTCTAATCAAGTTTCGGATAAAGATACTTTAATGAAGAATAGAAATGGCTGTAGTGATGATTGAATAAGGAGCTCAATGAGAAAGGCAGCCAGCAAAAATAAAAATCTTTTATATTATTTCGTCGACGTTTTAGAGCGCGTCGCACCCATCTTCAGGATGAAATAATTGTTGCAAAAGAGATGGAGAATTTTATAATGTATACACAACAAATTAATAAAACGTTGCGCATTGTATTTAACAAAATTAACAATTGTATGATATATTATTTAGGCTGTTACACACTTTAACAGTCTAAATAATATATCATGTTACACCTTTAACAGCCTAAATAATATATCATACAATTGTTAATTTTGTTAAGGTGCGCGTCTCGAAAAGCCGTTAGAAGACGATTCACTACCTAGTTACCCTAGGCGGCAAGAGATGACGTTAGTTTTTCCCATAGGAAAACAAGGGATTTGTTCCATTTCATTTGAAAGATTCCAGCTAATTAATTAAGGGTAAAAAATTAATTATTTTTTAACTCAATGATTACTAATTTAATTATCTATAAGATATGGAGCGAATTTTTTAAAAATATCTTTCATTTAATGCGATTAATCTAAAAAAAATTTTATTTTTTCAAAAATCAAAAAAAGGGCTTCTATAAGTTTTAGATATTTTAAATAGTTTTAATTTTAAAAAAATTTGATCGATAACTTCAAAATTAAGGCCGCTGTAATCTCCCAAAATTTAGCACCCCGACTATGCGCAACGTACATCTTTATTAATAATCATTGTTGTGTATACATTATAAAATTCTCCATCTCTTTTGCGACAATTATTTCTTCCTGAAGAGGGGAGCGGCGCGCTCCCGAAACGTCGACAAAACAATATAAACATTTTTTATTTCTTCTTGCTGCCTTCCTCATTGAGCTCCTTATTAAAAATACTTTATTATTTTTTTAATAACATCGTTCACTCAGAGAATCATATATGTGATTACGTGAATGTCGACCATGAGTTACCCAAACTATGGCTGGAATTTCTTCTATTCCCCTCAGCAAGAAGCTTAGCTTATTACTCCTTTCCTCATCCTTATTATAAAAAAAAGGAATTTTACTTTGCTTAATCTTCTCCCTTCATTTATTATGAATTCTATTATATTTTAGTAAATTTTTTTTGATGTAGTTAAAAAAAAAAATCTTTCTCGCAAAAATAAAATTATCTATTTTGTTAATTGTAATCTATTCTGCGATTTATTTAAAAAATGATTCATAACTTGCATAAACCTTTCCGTTAAATAGCTTCTTTATTGCTTCTCGTACTCGATAAAGTAACTAAATTATTACAAGGAAAATAGAATATATATTTTCTTTTGTACGGATAGAATTTCCATCAAATTTGACCTCAAAGACTACATTTAAATTAACCAAGAAAGAAAAATATATTTTTTAAACATCGTGAAACTTGAAACCATGGTCATTATTCTTTCACAGCTTTAAGAATCAAGACTCTATTTTATGATTTCTTAATTCATTTAAAAAAAAGTCGACTTTTTTGTAATAACTTATTTCGAAATGCAAAATTTTTAATTTTTTATACTCTGCAGATCATAGACTATATCTCCTGAATCCCAAGGCAAAAATATTTAATTCTTTGGAAAAAAAAAAGAAAAATTTAATCAGCCATCGTGTAACATGCAAAGCTCCAAGATGGGGAATTTAATTTGACACCTTCGGAGATTGAAATTAATTAATATCCCTGAGCATATTACCGTTTTAATTATTCCCTTTTGATTACAAAATTTTTAGAAAATTATAGAAAATTGCCAAAGAAATATTCAAACATCTCAAACAACTATTTGAAAAATCATTTTAGAGATCCTTGACAGTGATACCACTTCAAAGAACAAATGAAAAAAAAAAAATGTTTGACTTTTTTTTGAACAATTTTCTCTTTTCTTTTTATCAAAATTCAATTCCTCCTGATCTTTTTTTAGTAGCTTCTCCCGACTCCCTCTTTGATCATCTCATTCCTACTCCTTGTTTTTTGCAGTCTCTATCCATTGTTCTACCTTCGTGATCACTTTGATGGGTATTTCTCACTAAGCCTTGTTTAGAAATTAATTAGAATATTTACCCCCTCCCTCCAGGTCCTACCCCATTCCCTCACCCTCTTAATTAAAAACAGGGTACCCCCTGACCCCCCCACTTCGCACCTCCTTAAATATGAGAAATCAGGGGGGGACCCCCTGACCCCACTTGCCCTATCCCAAATATGAAAATTAGGGGTACCCCCTGACCCCCCCACCTCTCCCTCACCCTCCCTTTTCTTCTTAATTATGAAAAAAATATTATATACACTTTTTCTCATTCACACTCCACACTCACACACACATTCATACATCTTTTCCAACTGACCATATAAACTTTTTAAATATCTATTAATAAATATCAATTCTTATTTAAATTTGTATCAATTCTTAAATAAAACATCCTTCCGACCCTATTAACAACCTCTACATCCCCGAGCTTATTATTACTAACAACTAAGTATTCCAACCAGTGCCTGCTTGAGGATTTGTTTACATTCATGGAATACACAAATGAAAAGAATACAAAAATATTCCTCTGTACATTTCCTATGGGAGAAATCGTAACTTTAGGAATTAATAACTCAAAAGTTATAGGAATTTCGGACCCAGTATTTTCCGGACTCTCCATAACCTCCTCTATAAGACTCAAAATTTCGTTTCAAAATTCCATGAAGTTGGCAAACAGAAAGACAACAACGACAACAAGAAACAACAAGACTCTAATTATTATATATAATTTTTTTAAATAATTTAAAACTTCAATCATGATCATGATTGGCCAATTCTTTTTTCCGAAATCTAGTAAAACTTGCCTTTTTTTCTTTTACTAAGAATCACGCCGTTATCACTAACATCGATCCATTATATTAGTCAACAAGCCATTTAGAATTAAGCAAGATTTCTCACCTAGTTCGTGGGTTCCAAGATTAAATCTGACTGCTGGTTCATCGGGACGATGGGGTCAGACCAGGTCAAATTCAGATCACAACTTCAACCAGAACCCACGCATTCCGTTGTTTATTCAGTGTTGTTGGTGACGGCATAAATCACGTTTCGCCCACGTTTGAACGACACGTTCAATTCGTTTTATTTTTTTCCATGTTCTTTGGATGAACAATAGTTTAATTTCTGAGACTTCGATTTTCGTGTCACGCTTTGGCATTTCTTTGGAAATACAGTTTTCCTTTCTATCCCCAAAATACATTCTAGGTGGCCTTTTATCCATAATTTGTTAGCTTTATTTCAAAACATAAATGTCTTATTCTTTAATACCTAAATCTTCAAAAATTATAATTATTTTTTGTGGCTTAGGCGAAATATAGAGATGGCATCTTTAGTGTTTTATTTTTTTAATTTAAATTTTATGTGGCAGATAACTAGGTATTTATTAAAAAAAAAAAGATTACCTTTCAAGCTGTCATCATTAATTCCACTCTCCGTCTTTAAATTCAAATTCTATTTACATGAGATTGTTGAAAAAACTAAAACAGTTTAATGATAAATTCTTTAATTTTTTAGATCCTAAATAAAATTTTTTCGAACGACTTAGATTCTTTAAATGAGGTATTGAACTTGAATCGGTGATAGTGATTTGCCCTAATTTCAAATTTTGTTATCCAATATGAGAGTAAATAAAAATGTTATTAAAGCTTTTGAGATTTGTATTATTATAATTATGGAAGTTTTTGATTATAGACCACATTTGTATTAATTATTTATACTGTACAACGTTTCAACTGCTTATTTTGCAGTCGTTTTCAAGTACTAGTGCACTTACTCGACTCGAATGAACCTCTAAAGGACAACTATTTGCATTTTTGCACGTTTTTGTGGATTTTTGCACGTAGGTGCCCCTTAGATGACTGCAGAATAAGCAGTCTAAACGATTTAGTATTTATATTTTTAATAAATACAAATGTGGTTTATAATTAAAATCTCCCTTAATAATCATACTCTATTATAAAGGTCTAGCGACTGACTTCCAGTTCCTGTGTGTATGTGCCTGTTCTCTCGCTGATTGGCCAGAGTTACAGGAAGTGGAGCTGCGAGAGGGAAATTTAAATTTTTAAGTCAGAGAGGGAAATTTAAAACTTTAAAATTTTGCAATTGCTCCCCTTTGGCGTTCAAGGGAAAAAAGTCGAATGATTTTCACAACAGGGAAAATGGAGTTATGATTATTTGAGTCCCGAGGGAAAATTTACTAAAAAAAGGTAAAATGATATGAAATTTGTATAAGAAGGAGGGGAGGGGGGAGAGTAGTTCTATGTTGTGACAATATTTCTAGGGGGTTTGTTTGTATGTGACTAACTGTGACAGGGGGAGGGACTAGAAAATCGTCAAAAATGATAGCGTTACGTAATATGTGGACGACCCCTAATAAACTTTTTTCGATGTCTCTTGGATAAAAAAAATTTGAAATTATGCCCAAATTTCAAATCACTATCACCGATTCAAGTTCACTATTTAAAGAATCTACCCTATATGGTTCGAAAAAATTTTATATAGGATCTAAAAAATAATAATAACGAAAAATTTTTACTGAAAAAATTAAATAGCAGACTTGACTTTAATTTATTTAAATAATAGGCCTAGGCCTTTATTTACAATATCATCAATCTCTCATGATACCTCTCTAGTTAAATGAAATTACAATTTAACTTTTGTTCTTCAAAATATAATATTATTGTTATATCGTTTTCAAGTTTGCAATGCTCGTTAAATTATTTTTTAATTGGAATTAATTAATTCCAATTTTTCGCACTAATAAATAATAAAATTGAAATTAAAGTAATTATTTCGTATTTTCAGTTCACTTCTTTATCAAATTAAATTAAATTACAAACCACTTATTGTTAACAAATTTGAATTATTAAAAACGTAAATTTTATATCACAGACGATTCAGCAGAAGAATCATCCAATTAGTCTGATGGTAAATTTTATATCTTTTCATGAATTGACTCAATTCAGACAGAAATATTAATTGTTGGTAAAATTATTTTTACATTCGTATTCAATTAAAATTAATAAATTTTATGATTAGGGTAAGAACTTTGGAAGATTTCTTCCACAAAAAAAAGAACAAAATTAAGGAGTAATTAGATTTTAACTCTTTCTTTGTGGCTTTTAGTTGAAGAGAAAAATAATTCAAATTCTCCTCGTAATTCATTCTGACTTGAGTAACCTTTAATTATGTTTCCCTGTTGCTTTCCTTCTAACAAACTTGCACTTTTTATTTTGCTACAAACTCTAATTGAAGGACTCACTTACTGCTCTTATTTCTTAAACTTAAACAACTTTTACGAGCAAATAATTAACTAAAGAAAAAAATAAATAAAATTTATTTTTACCAAAGCTTTAGCTGTTGCTGGCCTAAGAAAGATCTATGCGCGAATTCTTAAGCTTTAAAATGTTAAATTAAGCTCATTTAAAAGCAAATTCTACGCCAACCTATTCTCAAGATTTAATTTATCTCTACTTTTAAAAGGATTACATACAACTAGTTTAATTCACTACATTTGCTCTTACAAGTTTAAATTAAATTATTCCATATCGGGCTATTATTTGCCCTCTCGTGTTTATGTTAGCCTCGGAATTATTATTCCCAATAAATGGAGCATGAAAATTCAAATTATAGGGAATTTTAAACTACAATATAAAAGCTTCTTAATTAAGGTTTTTATTTTCTCCAATTTTTCATTTAAAGTCGATTTTTTTAAAACTGTAAAGAATATCTTATGCTCAGAACTTCAGGGCTGTCAATCAAATCACAATTAATTATCTTTTTTTTTTATAAATAATTTTGATATTGCCGCCACCAATAGTAGATCTCTATGGGTAATTTTTTTACAAATCGAACAATTTCTGACCGACATATTGTTGATTTGCCTGGCATTTTTTTTTTACGGTTCTATATCGGAAAAAAAGAGAGGATTTTTGGTCGAATATTTAAGAATTTGGCGATTTTTGTCTTAGAGAGTCACTTTTAAAAATTCTTAACTCCGGTTCTATTTGAGTTAAAAAAAACAAACTTTTTTACCATTTTAAAGCTAAAAAAGTGAATTTTAAGAAAAAAATTATTCCATCAAAATTTATTAAAGATTTTACATTGTTATCAACAATTAAAATCTTTAAATCGATTTTTAACAATGGGGCCCCAATCGTTTTTAGTATAAACGTCAAATTCTACATCAAATTTTGTGCTGAAAAAAAATGTTTTTAATCGATGGAGAAACAATTATTACTATTTTTACTTTCTCTTACCCATGTATATATGTAATATATATATAGAGAGAAAGTATTGGATTCATGTCAAAAATTCGATGTCGAGATTTTGATGGATCTTCACGTTTTGAGGTCCCCTGAATCCAAAAAAGTGGTTTTCGCCCACATGGTCTGTCTGTGGGTGGGGTGGGTGTGGTGTGGGTGTGTGTTCAATTTTAAGCATGAAGGAATTGAGCTACGAGGTTGAAATTTTATATTTAAGTTAAACACCTCCCGGGACCAGAAAAATAAGCTTTTAATCAAAATCGGCCAAAGAATACTAGTACTTTACCGATGTACTTTTTCAGTTTTTTTCGATTTTCTCAAAATTCGCTCTAACGATTTTGATTAAAATTCAAAAAATCAATTATTTTTTAGATGCTCTTTCAAATGTATATTCTCGTTTTGCCCTCAAAATTGTTTGAAGCACACTTTACTCTTGTGCTTCATAGGAAAGATAGGAGAAATGGTTGCCATGGTAACAAAATATAAATATTTTCCCATACTTATAAATTTTATATCTGAATTCAAATATTCCCTACTGCCGGGAACTAAATACATGTCGACACAAAAAATCTGGTGTGACAAGCGCAGTACACAACTTTCGATTACCGAAGGTAAGAGAGTGTTGTGTGCTGTGCGCCAGTCACACCAGATTTTTATATAGAACCCGTAAAAAAAATTCAGCCAAATCAAAAATGAGAAACTGTTCAGTTTATAAAAGAATTATCAATTTAAACTTGGTCTGCGCTGGGGTCTACTCATGTCTTTTTCTTGCTATAGGACGGGTATATCAATCCGCCAGAAAGTTTCTGGACAAGTGATGCTAATGAATTTCCACTTTTTCAACAAGTGATTATAATTATTGATTTTATTTTATATAAAAATTCCATCGGAACAATTTTTGAAAAGGATTTCAGATATATCAAAATTCAATTGAAAATTTTCTTTTATACAATGAAGAAATGATTAATTATTTATAAAGAATATATAAAGGTTTAAGCAGGAATAAAAGATAGCACTTGTTTCTATGTTTATTTAAAAAGAGGTAACTAGCGTACTGGCCTTTTGTACCTAGGATTGTGGGTTTGCATCCCGTCTCATGGGACAATTTATTTCTTTTGGATTGGCTACCAATTCAATTGAAATAAATAGAGACAGGGTCTAAATGGCCTTCGATGCCGAAAAAGACCTTAAATGAAATTTAAAAAAAATCTGGTGTGAGTGGCGCACAGCACACAACTTTCTCTTACCTTCGGTAATCGAAAGTTGTGAACTGTGCTTGTCACACCAGATTTTTTGTGTTGAGATATATTTAGTTACCGACAGTAGGGTACATTTGAATTCAAGATGTAAAATTTATAAGTTTGGGAAAATATTTATATTTTGTTACCATGGCAACCATTTCTCCTATCTTTTCAATGGAGTACAAGAGTAAAGTGGTCTTCAGAAGATTTCAATCACAAAATAAGAATATACATTTTAAAGAGAATCTAAAAAATAATTGATTTTTGAATTTTAAAAAAAATCGTTGGAGCAAATTTAGAGAAAATTGAAAAAAACTGAAAAAGTGAATCAGTAAAGTACTAGTACTCTTTGGTCGATTTTGTTCAAAAGCTTCGTGTCACGTCCCATGGGGGTGCCTAACTTAAATATAAAATTTCAACCTCCTAGCTCTTTTCATTCTTGAGATATTTTGTTCACAGACACACAGAAAGACAGACACACAGACCGACACACACACAGACAGACCATGTCGCGAAAACCACTTTTTTGGATTCAGGGGACCTCAAAACGTGAAGATCTATCAAAATCTCGACATCGAATTTTTGACATGAATCCAATACTTTCTATATATATATTACATATATACATAGGTAAGAGAAAGTAAAAAAAGAGATAACCTTTTCACAGAGTATTTTTTTCATATTGCCATAAATGAAATTCGTTTTTAAAATTGTTTTTTGTTTTTTTTTTTTTTACAAAATATCCAAATTAGGCCTATAATCGTTTGTTGAAAAAGTGGAAATTCAATAGTATCCCTTGACTGGCAAATTAATTTATAATAGATTGAGATAATACATGTATATTCGCTAATCGTGATAATTTGACAATTTCTGAAGTTGAGAGCGAATTTTCCCCGAAACGACAACGAAATTATATAAAAATTTATTATTTGCTGGCTGCCTATCTTCTCTTTTTACCAGTCTCGCCACAGCCATTGGTCTTTTATATAAACTCCCTTTTATTTTCTTCCTTTTGTTTTTACCCTCTTCTCTTCAGAGGACACTGACTATATTAAAAAAAAAAAGAGAGAAAATAAAAAAACAAATTGAGAAATATATGACTAAAAAAATTTGATAAAAAAATTAATTACTTATCATATTTTAAAATTTATTTCTAGTAAATTATCAAAAAAAAATCCATTATATTTCATTGTTTGATAATTTATGATCCTCTTATAAGTTATACGAACGTTAATTTCTTCACTTAATCATTTAATAATATTCTCTAATTCCATTATCCTCCATCCTCCTCCTCCTACATGAGTTTCGTTTACGGCATTCGGGTCCTCTTTTATTTGTTAAACCTTCATTCAAATAAAAATGAAATCAGCCGATTTCCCAAGAATTGTCGGTGTGACACCTTTTATGATATTTTTCCAAAGGCATTCAAATGTCAGCTCTGACAGGACAGCTCAAAACCGATCGGATGACTTAAAAAGAGAGAACCGTCCTCCTTTGAAGGATTTCTTCTTCCTTCGAAAAAATATATAATAGAGAGGAAATTGAGCAAGTAAAAAAGGGAGGGGGGGGGGAGAATAAAAAAAAGAAAAAACGATTCCAGATGGAAATTATTTCGCTGAATATAGCACTAATAAAGTGGAAAGAGGAGTTAACAAGTAAAGGTCGGAGGGTTATGTCGTGCTTGTGCATAACCAGCCGAATATTTGCATAGTTAAGACTGCAAATTGAAAAATTAAGATTACCATCTTGGCAATTGTTTTGTAAACAATATCATCCGCTTGTTAAATATTTAAAATACAATTTTATTATTAAAATAAAATATCTTTTTAATGTAGGATTTTTTCAAAAAAATCTTCTCTTGAATGGATGCAAAAAATATTTAAATGTTTTGTTGATAAAAGACGTATAGCAAATTTTATAATTTGTACACTCATTTTGTGTATAAGGATTAGCGACCTCGAAATAATTAATTTCTTTCTTTCCTATTTATCAGTCAAGCAAGCCCTGGATTGGAATATAGGATCTTACCACAATAGCCCTCAGGCAACTCTACGAGGAGAGGGAGTTGCTATGACATCCCGTCCTGTGGAAGGGACATAAAGAAGGTTCCCTCTCAGTGATGCATTCTTCGAAAGGAGTAGGCTACACGCCGGTGCTGAGGGAGTCCCTCCTCAAACCAGGACATCCTCCATAGCATAGAAGAGGTTGGATATAAGGAGCCGGTTGGAACCAGAAATAAGGATTAGTTCACTAGCTAGAGACGAAAGCAGGAGGAGGAGCTAGAGATAGGAAATGATGTAACTTCACGGGGTGCCGGTAGATGGCTACGGCCAGAGGCCGGTTGGGTTTGAGGTGTGTGTCTTCGTACACGAAAGCACCTCGGGTAAATAAACGGGGATCCCGATAGGAATTTCAAATAAATAAATAAATATTTATCAGTCAATCTTTATTTCAAAATATGACTTGTCAGTCCTAGTCTCTGCTCGTTCTTTTCTCATTTGTAACTAATACAACATGCGAGAATATTTATTATTTAGGTAAATCATTTTTTGGATTTTTGGTCTAAATATTTTGATTTTCTCTAAGAAAAACTTTAATTTTTTATTTTTTTTATATCTAAATCTGAGAATTTTTGTAATATTTTATACAAAAAGTCGTCGTCCCCCAGGCTTGGTGTAGTTGGTGGCGCTCTTGCCTTGAATACCAAGGGTCGCGGGTTCGGATCCCAGGCAGTCCGATGATTTTATTTTTTAATATTTTTTCTATAATTGATCCAGAAATCTTCTCAATCGAACCACATCTTCCCTATTGTCAAATCCCCCTAAACTCATTATCAAAATTTTTATTCTTTTTAAAATTGTATATATCACCGCACCTAATATAGTTGGCAAAAATAAAACTTTTTACGAGTTTACTAAAAATATTTCTCCCTTATATTATTAAAATGTTTTATTGAGATTTTATATTTCTTTTTACATCCACTTTGAATGAGACGTTTGAATCAGAGTGGGTAGGTTATTTTTTATTTCCCTATATAGAATATAAATATCACAATATTCGAGAAACCCACCCCAACCATACCTCTTCAATTTAAGAAGAATGATACGAGGTGAAATTTTATATTTATAACACCTCCCGGACCGAAAATACTTTTATCAAAACCCAAGAACTAACTACTATTACTTTTTCAGTTTTTTTCGATTTTCTCAAATTCCTCTAACGATTTTGATTAAAATTCAAAATCAATATTTTTAGATCTTTCAAATTATATTCTCGTTTCCCTCATTTTCCCTTTCTCTTGCTTCATAAAGAAGAGAAGCAACAAAATATTTTCCCATACTTAAAATTTTACATCAATCAAATATTCCCTACCACTACAAAACACACACACTTCATCCACCTTTTTTAATTTTAAGTCTTGGAAATTCAACCAAGTATAAGAATAAACAACGAAGAAATAGTTATAATTTAATCACCGAGTTTATTTATTATTCCTATAATCCGAAGAAGTGCATTCGAATTGAAAAATCGTGTCTGAAATACTAGAACGCAGGATATTTCTAATTTGGGCACCATTAAATTAAGAGATAAAGATCAGTGGTTGAATATTTTAGTCATTTTACCGACCCTCAGCTGGAGAAATGAAATCACTTCTCATTCTTTAAAGATAAACTGAATTATACTCTTTAATATAGATATTTTTAAAAATATATCAATATCATACTACAAAGCTGCAGTAGTAAAACTTTAACAAATTGTAAATTATCTAAGCCATTCAATTGTTTTCACTTACTGGAAATTATGGAAATTTCAACTATTTCACTATTTTCAAATAATTTATCCGTTTATCTTTTTTTAAATTTTCCCTCTCTACTGCCGAGAGTTTAATTTCAATATATATTTATTAAATTATCAATTAACAATGACCAAATGGCTTAAATAAGAATGCCTGGACCCCAAATATATATCTATAAGTTATTATAAAAATACTAGTATCGTTAACCAAGTCTTAAGTCTGCTACATACGTAACTGCAAACTTGACAAGCATACACTTGCAAACTTTTTGTACAAGCAAACTGTAGCATCTGTAGGAGAATTTTGCGCAAGCATTATTGTTGTTTGCTTGTACAAAAAGATTGCACGTGCATGCTTGCCAAGTTTGCAGTTACGGGCATAGCCGCTTTTATATGGCCTGAGTTGCTGAGAAAACTGGGTGTATGTGGGTGTGAATTAACAATTACAACCGGGGAACGCTCCACATGCTAGTTCTTCGGGGCCACCTATCCGATGTTCCACCATACTTAGCGTTACTTCCCTGCAACGATCTTATTGGCTGTTGCTCTACATTGTTGCTAAGCCCCATATCTGAACATGTTTTTTTTTTTTTTTATTAAAAAACATTCACACTTTTTCTCATTCACCTCACACTCACACACACATTCACACAGTCTTTTCGGCAACTTAGGCCATATAAGACTTTAGACGATAACCGTTATATTTATAATATCCTCTGAACATGGTATTAGTTCGCGTTTGTCAGTTCGATGTTTATACATCTATAGATTTCTTTTCACGACAACAATTAATTCGAAATTATAACTACTTCAAAAAAGAAAAATATTCTAAGAACTTCATTTGAGAGCCTTTGGCTACGTACCTGCTCCTCATTAACATCGACCTCTGACTAATAATAATTGCATAATTTGAAAAAAAAAAAAAAAAAAAAAAATAATTTCAATTTCATGCTCTTTATTTCGAATTACAATTATTTTCTAATTAATCCTAACTCTAATTAAAGCTGAGATTACTTTTAAGAGACCTTTCCTTGATTATCCTGTCACCACAAATTTCCAAGCAAAAGATTATTTCCCTTTATTTTTATTTTTTCTGATAAATTATGATTTAAGCTTTGCGTGATCGATTGTGTTGACCTGAACATTTTTTCCCCTAATTTTAAATCCTAATGAATAGCTTGTTTTGCTTCTGCTTAGGGCCAAACATGCTATTTATTAGAGTGTAATGGGCATAAGGTTCAGGGTGGGGTCTGCATGTCAAGATGAACAAACTGAGCGTGGTACTTAAAAATAGAAGCGATGTGGCCATCACACCAATATTTATTATTATTATATTTTTGTTGCGCTCCATTCAAGCATTCATTCACAAGAATCAAACAGACCACTTTTAGATGAAGATAGGGGAAAGCCTGATGAATATTATTGAGAAGGATGAAGATAAATAAAAATCTGGAGATGATTTTCAGGCAAATTTATTCGGATTATCTCTTCCCGCTATGAGTCAACGTTTCGAAGTCAAAGCGACTCCTTCTTCAGAACCACACGGGCTTAAAAATCAAATATGCCCTCAATTTTGTCATAAAAAATTGAAATTATATTGCTAGTGCACATATAGGCCTACAATATTTTTTATTGAAATTTTTTAAAATTATCTCTTCCGACTACTGAGATCAATTTAATCCATTTTAAAAGAGGAGGACTCTATAGTCTTGTTAGTTGGAGGTGAAACTAAAAGATACTTCTCTTTTTATCTAGTGTTTATATTTGAGGGAGGCTGGCAATTCACCCCATTTCATCTTTCGCTACCCCTGCATTTAATCTCAGAGGGTATTTATTAAATTACACCCTCGTATAATAAAATTATTAAATTAAAAATTTAATTTACAAATAAAAAAAAATGGTATTCATTTTTGAAAAATTGAAGTGTTCCCAGAGAAATTACGTCTCTAAAATTTTTTTTTTAAACTCTTGCCTCTGAAGTAGAGCCAGGGAGCCAGGACACTAGAGTCAAAGGTTCGCTCCCAGAAATTCGTAGTTTATTTTATTTACATTCAATTTAAATAAATTATTAATTAAAAATATAATTTTTAACTACTTATAGATAAAAGACCAATTATTTTTGCAAATTATTGATATACGAGTTGTAAAATGTCGACACCTTTTCCTAAGCCCTTGATATGGGTTTGACTTTAAAAATTTTATATGACATCGAGCTATCCTAACTCGGGTAACTTGTGCTATTCACGTGTTTAGTTTGCGGTTTCTAGAGGTTATTTTATAAGAAAAAATTTTACCAATGAATTATAAATTACGTATATTAATACACACTTTTTAATAAGTACCGTTTATTTTTTATTATTTAATCAAAAATAATAAATAAATTTAACCAGCACTACTATATTCCAAATCATTTATTCAGCCCTCTTTTTTCAAAAATGTTTATCTGAATAGCTTGCTTATATTAAATTTTCCGCTAGGCCTACTCATCAATTTTTATTGAACCCCAGACACAATTTCCAAATCTCTGATCCAATTACTATCATTAATCATTGAGAAAAACAACCGCTTGAAGGGGATGATGATAAATATATATGAAACAGAGAAGGGTGTAAAGTACCGCCCCCGAGGGACTCATGCCTTCTCTCTGCTTTCTAAGGTCCATTTCATATTACTGCTACTCTAAATAAAAACATAACATTGCTAATAAATTATGTTAGTTTGATATAAAAACATAAATCTCAATAAAAGAGTTATTTATTTTTTGTGATAAAAATTAAAATTTTATTTATTCATTATTTTTAATCAAATAAATGCTAGAGTGATGATAATATTTTAGTAAAAATTATTTTAAAATATAAAAATATGAGTCACGGAATATGAATTGTAAAACTCGCATCGAGAGATTATAATTTACCCGAGCTAAGAATACATTTTTCCCTTTTCTATTCGATCTTACTCTTTTCACACAAACGACATGCTGTTTTTTAAAGCCCTATTTTTTTTTTGGGGGCCCCCACCAAAAGAGATGGGCCCCATAGGCTAATAAAATTACTCTTTTTTTTAATCTTCCTCGAGGTCAAAATTGACTAGAACTTTAATTTTGATCACGAATACCTTTTGAACCAGTCAAGTTAGCAAAAAATCATAAGAGACCTTTTTTGTAGAGCGTCAAATTTGCAAATAAGAATAAGAATTATCAATTGTCGATATGATCTGTTAATTAGTTCATGAGGTAAAAAATTCCAAAGTAATAACATAACTTTTCCTATGTTTTATTCCCTTTAAAAACTTTGGCTATTGAGGAGGGCGGGTTAATATTAAAATTAAGAGCTAAAACTTGTCATTAATTTTTACTTTCTCTTACCCTATATGGCCCACAATGCAAAGACCAACATCGAGTTTTGAAAACACTTAAAGTTTTTTTTTTTTCATTGATTATATATAATTTTGTGTCAATTGTCAAGAACATTAAATATAAATTTTTTAGTACATATTTCATAAAAATACTATTAATTAAACATTTGAAACAATATTCCGTGCTTAACTCAATTTTAAATTTCTTTACACACCATTCAACATTTATATATGAAATATATAGAGAGAAAGTATTCGATTCATGTCAAAAATTAGATGTCGAAATTTTGATGGATCTTCAATTTTTATTTTTTTTTGATTTGGAACCGATTTAGGACTATCGTGAAAAAAATTTCGAACATACCATAAATAAGAACCACCTACTACTTACTGTATATATACAATACTATCGGAAATTAATTA
This sequence comes from Euborellia annulipes, assembly GCA_023213315.1. Taxonomy (NCBI): domain Eukaryota; kingdom Metazoa; phylum Arthropoda; class Insecta; order Dermaptera; family Anisolabididae; genus Euborellia; species Euborellia annulipes. The sequence goes on along the minus strand of JAKCPI010016663.1, from coordinate 4,248 downwards.
GGCCTTGGCACAAAAAATCCTGGCGTGACTGACATCACACAACTTTCCATTATAATCGGTAATTTAAAAAAAAAAATATTGTACATTTTTACTTGTATAATACGGGCCTAGATAGTTTAAACTTTATTTCGTCTCTCCTATCTATTTTTAGGCCTATTCTCTTAAGCTTTCTTCTGGTCGGCCTATTCCTCTACTAGGTATTTCTTGTATGAATAAAGTAATAATATCTGATAACATTTTTTTTTTCTTTATTATTATTTTGGCGAATTATAAAGCGCTTTATCCCATCGTGTTTGTTTTGTAAAGCAACTTGAGAAATAAAAATCCGTTAGAGTTTATGTTTGGCTAAGTTTAATAACTAGGCTTATATACACAAAGAGAGCCACGCTTAATCCCCTAATTCTCTCGCTCTCGCTCTTCTAAAACATAACATATGGACATTGCGTCATGAATCAGAGGGAGGAGTCCAAAAGACGTCATGACTTTGATTTTCTATACAGTTCAGGATTATTTATTAAATCATTCAGCACTTTACATATATCATATCATCGGCTCGTATTACAAAAGACAAATGGATTAAATTTTTAATTTAGAATAGAAAACAATTGACAAAAAGATTTAATTTCAAAAGAGTTTTAATGATATACGATTCTATAAATCAAAATCTTTTAACATATATTTTTTTGGTACTGACTTGACTTGTGAGCCATTAATATTATATAGGCTTACTAGTAGCTTCAAACCCCGTCAGCCTCAAGGGTCCATCAGCAGCTTCTCTCCAATTTAATTAATCAATTTTCTGAAATTTAACGACCAACTAATAAATAAATTAATGCCAGAAGTCTTGATAATTTGTCAGGATGGCTAAAGCAACGTTTACTCGTCTCGTGGTTTGCGTGAATTTTTGGTAGTTATGTTTTTTTTTTACGCTTTTTATTTCTCTGGAAGAGATAGAGCGTTAGCTTTTGGTGCCAAAGATTGAGAGTACGCATCCCGTCCCAGGCGAAAAAAATTTATTTCAATTGAATTGGATTCCAATCAATTGAAATAAATAGGGACACGGTCTAAATGGCTTCAGGTGCCGAAAAAACCTTTAAACAAATAAAATAAAAAAAATTCTCTGGAAATATGTAAATATGTTGTTTGCTAATGGGCATAGATTTATATTTTTTCTTTTTTCTTTTCTCAAGTTTGTTATTTTTGTGTTATAAATTTGTATTGTGATTATTCATATAAGACTTTTGACGCTAACCGTTTGGTATCCAAATGACTTAAATAAAATCCTCGGATTCCCTGCAGTCCGAACCCGCGACCCTTGGTATACACGAAAGAAATATTTTCATATCTATGTTTAACAATATCCTTCTTCAATTAGTCTTGTTTGACTAGAAATTTTTCAAAAAAAAAAAAAAAAAAAAAATTGTATGAAAAAACTTTTTTTTTTCAAATAAATAAATTCATAGATTTGAAAATATTACTTTAGTTTGATTTTTTTTTTAAACAAAAAATAATTTTATTTACAACTAATTATCGTTTCTCCCGAATTAATAGGCCTATTGTTATAAATAATCCCGGAAATTGGTGAATTGTTACCTATTGTTTTTTTGAAAAATTCCAAACCGGACTACAAAACTAATCGAAGCCGGATTATACGCGGTATTTCTATAAATAAATATAAGATAAAAGACTAATAATCATACTCTTTTTAATTGCCATCCCCTGCAATAACTCACATGTCTCGCCAACATCTGACATTTCTGTCACTAAAATTAGATTAAAGAGCCCGACTCATAGCCGGTGGCTGAGGGCAGGGGTCTGGGGGTAATAATCCCCTCCTCTCCCCCTCATTCGAAATAAAAAAACTTCAAACGAGCCCAAGTGCGGCATAAAGAAAGCTGAGCGGTATTATTTGAGGTCCATTTCTTACAAAATTTTTCTAAAGAGTAATTTCCGGGATTGGACTCTTAATTTAAAGAGGTCCTTCATTTACCTTATCAAAATTTATTTAAAATTCTATATTTTAAATACTTACATATCGTGCTCAAATTTCATCGTCTCTCTCGTTAACTCACAAAAAAATCCATACAACCGTTATTTGCATATGTGCAATACAAGAGCTCAGTTTTATCCTTCCATTCTATATATTTTATTCCACAGAGAACGATTTTCTAGTAAAAAAAAAATTTAATTCCCATAAAATCTCGCCCACGGATCGTTAAACCAAGTGAAACGGGGGATATGTTTTCTATAGGAATTAGAGTTACTCTTCAATGACCTCTTCCTCCCTCTTTAAAAGCAATTCTCATTTCAATTAAAGTATTTTTTTTTCCTTTTTTTTGCCCTCGAGATGATAATCTTTATTAAGGTAGACAGATTTAATGAGAATTTTTATTGGACCAAGTCCATAATGTTTTAATATTTGTTCTTTCCTTGAACGAGTGGTGACATATAATAGTCATAAAATTTTCACCTACTTAAGTTTCTCTCTCACGTGATATTTACTGAATAGTGACATTAAAATAAGTTATCTGCATCTTACGTATTTACTGTGGATAGACATACATGACTTGTAAAACCTTGATTCATTTCTGCAGAGTAATGTGAAGTAAGGATTAAAAATTTCTTAATTAATCTTATTTACTTCATTAAATAAAAATCTCCTCGATGAAATTCGGTTTATACTCCTTTTACACTAAAATTGAAGATTTCTCATCAACTTTTTGGAGTAACGTCACCTGGAAGTAGTACTTTACCTAATAAGATTTTTCAAAAATTTTGAAATTTTCATTTTCTCATATCATAATAAATCACTCAATTTTTTGATTAATTACCCCAGAATGGTCGGATATAAATGCTAAAATAATCATCAAATTTGATTCTTCATTGTCAAATTATTTTAACAGTCCCAACCAACAACTTATAAATGCCGGAAGTTATAGTCTATAAATAATTTACCTTACTATTAATTCTAGACAGACTTATATTGCCTTTTGGGATAATCAATGAAGGGGAAAAATTGAATACCAGGAGTAATAAAATATTTTCTACATATTAATAAGTTGTAATATAAAAGAAAATAATTTCGTTATCGATTTATATATACCTGACACAAAATTTTAGATATTAATTAATTTGTAAAAATATGGAGGGAAAAAAATTGATGCTACTGGTATTAATTACCATGTGTATAATTTAAAAAATTATGGCTAAATTCACTAAATAAATTTTTTAAAATTTACCATATTAACTAAAGGTCAATTTCCACTAGACGTACCGTTCTGCCGCCGGTCCTCTGCCATCAGAGATGGCGGTAGCCGTTCTCGGCGCGGCTTTCGACGGCCACGGCATGCCTGAAGGCACAATCACCTTCAGACGTGCCGTGCCGCTGTCGTGCCTCTGCCGTGCGATGCCGTAGGACGTTTTCGCCTGAAGGACTGTGGGTGCCAGACGGCACGGCACGTCTAGGTGGAAATTGAAACGAACTCCTCCAATGCTATTTAAATAGCAGGTCATATTAGGGATTACGCCCGACGGCATCGCACGGTAGCGGCACGACCTTTATAGGCTTCGGTCTAAAGCTTTCTTGTTTGTATGAGAAATACTTTTTTCAAACCAGACAATAGGCCGGAATGTTCTTTTTAAATCTTTTCTATTGTTTGCTTTGAAAAGTATTTCTCACACAGGCAAGAAAGCTTAAGTGGGGGTAAGGGGTTAGCGCTGCCTAACTACCGTGCTTTCTATTCTCAATACTATTGCAATAGAAGGTATATTATAAATTTAGAGTTCATAGACTCGGTGACAGGTCAATGGAAAAAAAAAAACATATTGTTGTAAAGTGCAGAAAAGATTAAATCAAATTTTTCCTACCCATATTAATTTGTTAGGTTTAAATTTCGTTGTTTTTACCTTATTTTAATATCAATCAATATTTTTTTCTTGACTATAAAAAAACACTACGTAGCGTCAGCAGTTCCTTCTGCCCCTCCCTCCTCTCTCATGTCCTGTGTATATTATATACATGACGATGTTAATGCAATAAAGAACTTGGCGCCATTTTCACTCAGTAAATCTGAGATAAAGGGCATTGATTTTCATAATTGCATACAAAACCAATGACAATTACTTTTTTTCTTGTTTTAAAAAAGTGCACAGAGTAATAATCTTGTGATTTAAATAAAGAGGTATATCTTATTTTTCCCTACAAGATGGCGGAAGACCGCCAGAGATTCTCAATTTCAATCATAATGG
>JAKCPI010016662.1:0-11137 GCA_023213315.1 Euborellia annulipes | reverse complement strand
AGCAACAGTCACCGAGCTAAGTAATGCCAGGCACGGCGGAATCGCGGGTGGGTGGCCCCAAAAAACCAGCGTGTTGAACGTCCTTCGGTTGCTCTCTATACTATAAATTTAATTAATAAATATATAAATTTCACCTCTAAATAGCCTCAGCAGTCAAGAGGGAAAATTAAAAAAAAAGAGTAAAGTGATCTTCAAATGAGAATATACATTTTAATAAGCATCTAAAATATAATTGATTTATGAATTTTAATTAAAATTGTTAGAGTGGATTTGGAGAAAATCGAAAAAAAATTAAAAATATACATAAATAAAGTACTAGTACTTTTTGACTGATTTTGTTCAAAAGCTTCGTGTTACGTGACAGGGGGGTACCTAAATTAAATATCAACTTTCAACCTCCTAGTTCATTTCCTTCTTGGTTTATTTTGAATAGAGACAGACGGGCGATTTAGTGGGACCCACTATTTTGGACTCCATGGAAATCTTGACTTCGAATTTTCGACACGAATGTAATATTTTCTCTCTATATATTAACATATACTGTATATGATATACATTATAGGTAAGAAAAAAGTAAAAAAAAAAAAAACAATAGGTTAAATTTGTAAAAAATCAGCAAAAAATGACAAAATTGAGTTTTTAGAATGAAATATACCATAGTTAAGAAAAAGAAAGTAAAATTAGGAGGGTGGTTTGGAAGGAAGGAAATAGCGAGAGAAGAGACCAGATAAAATTAGACGACCTTCGGATGGCACTTCAATAAGTGCCTACAAGCGGCAAATTAATATATCCGGCCCCCTGAAGCAAATAAATACCTAGCAGTCATCCTGACTCGTATCTTCTTGCATCTCTTGCGAAGTGCTTGTTGTCGTTCCTTATCAAGGGCCAAACGAGGGTCGGCTGCAGCTGCATCGGCGGGTGCATCTACGATGTGCTTGAGATCGAAGGCTGCTTGATCTGAGACTCCTAAAGAACTTAAGGAGCCTCCAGAAGCTGCCAGGACGGCTTCATGATGCTTTCGACCTCTTACATGGCTCAAAAGATACACTTCAGATCCAATCTGAAAAAGAAAAAAATAAATAAATTTAATAAATAAAAATAATATCATAGAACGAAATTTTTTTAGAAATAATTGTCTTAAAATAAAGGAAAAAATAATATGCATGGTATATTATATACTCAATAGTAGTTCAATGCTGTAGCTCGTTATGGAAGAGTATGCAGACAATAATTAAGCCTCTAATGATTAAGCACTCTTAATTCGAAACGTTTCGCTAGGATCTACCCCGCCTCTTTATCATTCAAAGAGAATATTCAAATTTTTATACAAAAAATAGAGTGGTCGTTGTTAATAATACAAATTATTTGCATTCTTTGTCAATTGTATAATTATAAGCTTGAACTTCGTGGTATCACTTGTGGAGAAAAAATACATTTGTATTAATAACAACGACAACTCTATTTTTTTTTTTGAATAAAAATTTGAATATCGACGTTCTAATTAGTAAAGTGCCTAACTCATGGGCGTAGCCAGAGGGGGCAGGAGGGGGGGCAATGGCCCCCTGGCTTGTCTTGAAAATTTTTTATCTATTAAAAAAAAGATATATACTTTTCCAATTGGGAATTTTGTTAAATGAGCTTATATAAAGAAAATAATTAAATATAATTATATTTAATAAATAAATAATAATCTATGTTTATTTTAATTGCAAACCCCCTCTCGTCCTAAAGAATGCCCCCCCCCCCCCCTAACAAGATGTTTGTCGCCCATGGATGGCCTAACTCCATTTTTGTTTATTTTTCAGGAGAGCCAAAAAACATTTCATTGTCATTGTTAGAGCCACTATTAAACACTTTTCGAACTGAAAAATTTGAATTACGCTCTTACCCAGTTCAGGGCATAAGGAGAATGATATTTTTCAACAGAAAATACAAAAAAATGATTTTCGAATAAAGTGGAGTTAGACACTTTTCAGGATAGTGAAAAGAAGAAGAAAATTCGCAGCTAGTTGTATTTCATTATTTTTATTCCCATTATGTTGATGTTTCGATCCCGTTTGGGATCATCCTCAGAACAAATTATGTGTATATAATGTAAACATAATTCAATCCTATATCATTCATAGAACTTAAGAGATACAAATTGAATATAAATAAATTATATTAGTTGAAATAGAATTGAAAATTAAGGGACCATCGTCTCAGTTGATCACTTGATTTTCGATTGTATTTTAACTAATATATTGCAATAATTTATTTATATTCATATTTGTATCTCTTAAGTTCTATGAATGATGATATATGATTGAATTATGTATACATTATATACACATATTTAACACCCATTTGTTCTGAGGATGATCCCAACCGGGTTTGAAACGTCAACATAATGGGAATAAAAATAATGAAATACAACTAGCTGCGAATTTTCTTCTTCTTTTCACCTATCCTGATTGAACTACCAGCTATAAGCCTTAAGTATCTACTTAGACACTTTTCTACTGAGAGCGTCGATATGCTCTTTGAAGGTAGGGTTGATACCAGCCGAAACGTTCCGAATAAAAAATGCTTAATCATTAAATAGAGGCTCAATTATTAGTTGCATCCTCTTGCCTATTCAAGTATATTATATACACCGGTATACCTATATAAATTTAATGGTTCATAAATTAGAATTTACTTTTTAAGCTTTCATTAAAAATTAAGATCTATCAAGTTATACAAAATTTCATTCTTTAAAGAAAAAATTCACTTTTAGTAATAAGCTTAAAACAAACTAAGAAATTTACCTCAGGTCCTAACTTTTAATATAATTAATTTTTGTCTAAACTTCTATATAAATTTTTAATTACCAAAACATTGCAGAGTTTGCAGAGCTTGACTGTATCGTAAGGGGTGAGTCGAGGTGTGACAGCTCCTTCATCAACTCGCAATAATGAAGACTCTAATGCACGTTGACGAATATGTTCTAAAGATTCCTCATGCCGTCTGGCAGTATCTTCTTGTTTTTGTTGAATCTTCTTCTGCAATTCTGATTGTGTTGCTAATTGGGCTGCTTGAAGTGCTGAGCGTCGTTCTTCTCGATCCCTTTGGAAATTAAAATTGTTTTAGTCTTAAAAAAATATGAAATTTTGATATTGAAAAGCATAATAAATTATTTATAGAAAAATGACATTTTCTTTAACAAAAAATTGAAGTTACCTGGCTTTTTCTCTAGCTGCTTCTTGTCTCTCTTTCTCTTTTTCCTGTTGAATCCTCCCGACTCTTTCTTCACGAGTTCTGCGTTTTTCCTGCATCCTCTCAATTCGTTGCTGTCTTTCAGCAGCTAATCGACGTCGGCGTTCTTCGACTGCTGCTTCTTTGGCAGCCTGGGCTTCGTGTCTACGTTGTCGGGATTCTTGTAGCCCATGCACCCTTTGGTCATGTTCCTGAAAATTTAGTAGATAATATTAATTATTGAAAAAATAACTTTTCAAAACTAAATAAAATATGTTGACAAAGAAATGACAAAAATAATTATTTTTTCATGAAATATCCCAATAATATTAATATCAAATGAGGGCTTTCTATTATTGGCATTAGGAAAAAATTATATTGAATGAGTTTATTTTTTCGAAGACATAACAAAGCACTTTTTGTCAGAGATTACTCAATGTCAATCAGAATTGTGTTTATTTTTAATTAGTAGAATATTAAATAGAGCCATATGGAGTATGTAATTATAACAAATTATATAAAGCGAGCAAAATTAATTTTTTTCTAATAGTTTTTGTGAGGTCTTGTTTAACATTCTGATAAAATATGTAATGTAGGCGGTCAATTTTAAGTGAAAATGAGTAACCTAACCTAAGACAGAAGAGCTTATTGAAATAAACTCATTTAAAATTAAAATTTTGTAATTTTTTCCTATTGCCGATCATCGAACCATCGTCATATAAGTATTGATATTAAAAAAACAAAAAAAAAGAAAACGAGTTTTTTGATGGACTAACATTTATAAATGATTGAAAAAATTGTTTGAGGGCTCACATGAGAGATGAGAGATGGCTTGAATTTTCCTTTTTGGTTAAATCCGTCCTCATTTTCATCTTATTATTTTGTTTTCGAGACTCTAATAAAAATTTTAACCATTACAAATACAGTATATTAAACGAAATATAGGAATAAAATGCAAACTTTTTAAGATGATTTTCGTTGTTAGTATTTCTTCTATCAAGAGGAGAAAGAAGAGGTAGACAAACGACAATATCTGAATTCACTTGATCGTGTCCTCTCATTGGTTGATCTAATAATGGGAAGGGGTGGAGCCAATTTTGAATTTCAATTGTTTATTAAGGACAATCTTTTTTTTTTTTTTTTTTTTTTAAACACACATTTTCACTCATATTCACACACACATAGTTTTGTCTTTGAGAGGGCCCGGGCCTCTCGGGGCTCAGTTGAAAAACGAAAAAAGATATAGAGTCTATTATAAAAGGAAAAAAAAGAGTATATCGTATAAATCATTTTTTCATAATTTAATAAATACTTTCTATGTTCAAAATTTATATTTTTTGGTGTGGCATTACCCCTGACATCACGGGGTGAGACGCCATAGTGCATAGTTATTCAAATATATTCTTTCCACTTGTTATTTAGTTTTTAATTTAATTCTAACCCATTACACACTTAATATACGTATTTTATTGTCTTGAAATAAGAACTTCACATATATTTACATGCACTTTGGTCTTTAGAATAATGGTTTTAAAAAATACGTGGCATCTCTCCCGGATTCACCCTAGATATGTCACTAATTATAAAATATGTAGAAGGCTTCAGCTATTCACTTCGCTTACAAATTATAAAATATTCTTTTAATAGAGTAGAAATAAAAGAAAATCAAATTTTTTACCTTCAACCCAATACTATTTAAAGATTGGTCAGATATAAATTTTATAATAACTCAAAGATTGCTTAAAAATGTTTAAAATGCTTCTTTATAAAAATTACTGTACATCTGTTTTTCTGTCCTCGCCTTATTCCCGCGATGCGGAGTTAGCGGACCTCATTTTTCCCCTCCAACCCTATCCCCGGTTGCCCAGCTAAAATATGTTACGCCACTGCCTTACATATAAAATATTGTCAAAATTCTAACACTTTCATATTTACCTGTGACTGCGCAAGTAAATCATGACGTTTGTTTTGAGCTTCCAATTCATTAATAAAGGCAATTTCTTTTGCTTTTTCTTCCTCATCATGGGCTTTTCGTACTATGCCTCGAAGATGAAGAAGTCGGTTTGCTTCTGCTCTGCGTAATTTCTCCTCGAGACGTTCACGTCGAGTTTCAACAAGTCGAGCTTGAGCTGCCTTGACCTATAATTAATCATACATTTAATTATTACAATTTCTGAAGCCTAATATTCAAAATTTATAAAAGGTTTAGCACCTCTTCAACCCGATTGAGAAGCTCCCTGAGACGTTGGCTCCTGGCTTGCTTGAGAGATTCTCTTTTGCCTTGGCGTGTGCCTGTTTCTCCTGAAAACGACGGAGGGCATCAGCAAGGGTAGTTGGTCCACCACCTCGTCGTCTTGAAGGCGAAGACAATTTCTGGTGTAGTTCTTGGGCTCTGCCAGGATGCCGAGCCACCAGAGCTTTCAATTGCTCCAGAGCATCCATCCGTTCAGCCCAGGACATTCCTGTGATGAAATCATTCATTAAAATAAATCAAATAAAAGTAAGTTGGCATATAATTATTACCTTCAAGCATGTTTTCATAGCGATCTTCTAGAGTCATTTGTTCCTCTTCTCCTTGTTCAATATCTTGAGAAGATGATTTTGTTTTATCCTCGAGGGAGGCATCCTCGAGATCGGAGGCAATTTTTCGAATGGCATTTTCTTCTCCAACAACCGTTGCTTCGCCATCTGTCTCGGTTTCATCCGTCTCAGTATCACCCTTAAAAATATATATACATTTTCTCTTTAAAATTAAAAAAAGATCATAAAAGAAAACTCAATAACTAATAAATGTAAAGCTTTCCCCTGCAATATCAATTAAATAAGGCCTTAGAAGAAAAAGGAATTCATCTGTTTTTTTAATTCTTCAAAAGATTTGCAATTTTTCATATATTAAGCTGAACGCACACCAATTGAGCAATAACATTTTTGATTAATCGTGCCTAAAACAGTTTTTCTATGGGTCAACGCACATCGAGGAGGCAAAACACAATTGAGTTTGATTCGACATCATTGAACAAAATGTTTTGCCATTGAGCGTTTTGCTCAATCGGTGTGCGTTGGCATTGGATAAAATGTTCGGCCATCGAGCAAAAAATGCCAACGCACACCGATTTGGCAAAAACGCTCAATGAGAAAACTTTTGCCTAATCGGTGTGCGTTGGCATTGAGCAAAACGTTTTGCTCTTGAACAAAACGTTTTGTCCAAGAGCGTTTTGCTCAATTGCTGTGCGTTCAGCCTTAAATAGATGGAATTTGTTGAGATACACATTTCTTGTTTAGATTGTATCAATATATCGACGCTCTAATTAGCAAAGTGCCTAACTCCACATTTTTTCGAAAATCGTTTTTTTTTTTTGTATTTTCTGTTGAAAAATATTCTCCTTATGCCCTGAACTGGGTAAGAGCGTAATTCAAATTTTTCAGTTCGAAAAGTGTTTAACAGTGGCTCTAACAATGACAATGAAATGTTTTTTGGCTCTCCTGAAAAATAAACAAAAATGGAGTTAGGCACTTTACTAATTAGAACGTCGATATGTATGTATCGATAGTATGTACGTATATTTAATTCAGGGTAGAAATAGGTGAATTCGCCCAAGGGTTGCAGTAAAATAGGTTTATATTATCAACATTAAAGACCGGACAAAAAAGCATTAAAATATGGAAAAAAAAGCGTAATAATCTTGAATAAAAAGTTGTTCAATAAGCCAAAGTAGGGGGGGGTCAAGGGGGCCCAAGGGGGTCCAGAATAGGGGGTCCTATCCGCCGAAGGCGGGATTTGCGCAGTTGCCGAAGGATTTGCTTTATATGAACGTTTTTGCTGAATAACGTTTTTAATAATTTTTAAAAATTATACAAATATTCATAAAATAAGTTCTAATAAGCACCGATGGGGAAAAAAGCATGAAAACTCAAAAAGAAGCATAAAAATATGCAATCTCATTAAACTTAGTTTTGAGTAATTCCTGTAGAAAATTAAATATCTATGGTTGCTTATAAAATTCAGCAAAAAGTATTTTGCTTAAAACCCGGTCTTTAATCAATATCATTATCATCATTGTTACTATATATAAAGACCTAGTCACTGACTTCCTGTGTGTAGTGTGTATGTGCCTGTCAGGGCGCTGATTGACCAGACTTAAAAGAATTAGTGTTTAAATTTAAAACTCTAAAATTTGAAGGCAAGAATAAATTCTGCCTTCGGCGTGCAAGGGGGTCCAGGGGGCGTTATCTTATATCTTGTATAATTCTAGCATCCCAATTAATCGGAATTTATTTCTACATAAACTCTTTCATCTAATTTATTCAATAGTATGGACTTATTGCTAGATTATATTATAAGCTATTATATCAATATTTAACCCAATAGACAGGCTTTAAACAAAAATATTAATTATACTAAGTAAGCTATTGAAAAAAAAATTATCCAAAAAAATGAATTTCTATTAATAAATCAATAAATATTTCGTTAGATGAATTAAAAAAAAATCCAATTAATTAAAAATGTTTTTTAAATTAAAGAAAAAATCAATATTTATAGTCTAGTTATTAGTTTATAGTCATTTGATATTCAGTTCAATATGGAAGCATTTCAACGGCTAAAACCCTTGATCCAGGTAAAATTGTAAAGTGGGAATGACAAAAAGAAAAATTTCGAGAAATATACTTGTACTATTTTTTTGTTTTAGTTTACTCGGATTTTTTTGATTACTCCATATACCATTGGACCATCTTATATTAACTCGGTTCAAATTTCTTACAAATTGATATTTTTGGCGTTAATATATATTTTTGTGGATTTAGGAACAAGTTTTTATTATTTTGTATTAAATCCAGAAGATCTTTCTTTTGATTATCTAACGAGAGCTGTTAATGTACTTCAAAGTCTATTAGTAAAGGTATAGTAATATTTATAATAAAAATGAGAAATGCGGAGTTGTTGATTTTTAGTCCGTCTCCGACTTTTATCGTGATTCTCTTTATACAAACAATCAAATAAAAATTAATTTTTGTTTAATTAGAAAATCGGATTCGTGGCTCACTCCGCTGGATGGAATTAATATAAAATTTTATTTTCAGGCTCTGTTTGTTTTTGGAATAATTTGTAATCTTTGTATTTCAATAAGGTATAAAGATTTTTCAAAAGAATATTTTGAATTAGTTGGGAATTATATAAAAAAACGACATGTTTATTTTGCGATCATTTATCAAACACTTCTTGTATTGTTTACTGTAATTGGAATAATTGTAAGTTGAAGATATATTTTTGATTTATAAAATTGAGTAATTAAAAAATCGGGAATGATTTCCCAAAAACTTTCACGTATATTCTTTTGGAATTACGTCTGGGTGTGTGTGTGTGTGTGTATGTACAGTGAGGGGCAAAATTAAGTCCCACCCATGCGTTTTCTACTTGTGATTATTTCATTGTTTTTAAAAAAAAATTATATGTTTTTTAATGGAAACTTTCATGGCTTAAAACTAGATAATTTCCAATAAAGATTTTCATTTTCTTTTATAAAAACAATGAAATAATCACAAGTAGAAAAAGCATGGGTGGGACTTAATATTGACCCTCACTGTACAAGATTGCTTAAAAACGCATGCAGCCAGATCGATGAAATTTGATATATACTCTGAAGTATTAAAAGAGAGGATTACCTTGAATAAGGCTCTATTGAACTTTTAGTAGCATACAATGTAAAAATTATATCATGTAAATATTTAACATTAACAAAATAAATAGAGTCTCCATAGGGAAAATAACATACATTATATTACATTCACCCCCACCATTTTATTAAGTAGATGCGTAATCATCCAGGTAAGTTGGAGGTTTTCTCATTCGGATACCTCTCCGAATTCCTTCTTAACTAACCCCTTCATCCTGTTCAATAGGGGAATAATTCGTTTCTTTGTCCGGTGTAGAATCAAGTCCATTTTGATTATTTAATTGATGGAGAGGTGTTTCATTAATAGGTGCTAGATTCCTAGTAGAAATAGTTGACTCTCGCCCATCTCTCATTCTTATATGCGCGTATTCCGCGTTTCCATCCAGAAGAGTAACCTCTTCAACGAGTGGATCAAACTTTGAATTTCTTACTGGACGGCGCATCAGAACTGGTCCGGGCTGCAATAGACCATGTAGGTGCAGATAGTCCGTTGCTTGATCTCCTTGGGTGATGAAACATCCTTTCATGAGGCGTCATATTTGTTGATGTACAAAGAAGAGATCTAATCGAGTGTAAAGCTTCCGTGATAACAGAGTAATTTATCATAATATGACAAAAAAATTGAAAATTTCAAAATTTTTGAAAAAACTTTTTAGATAAAGTACTATTTCCAATTGACGTATTTACTCCAAAAGTTGATAGAGATCTACAATTTTAGTGTAAGAAGTATATAGCAAATTTCATCGATCTGGCTGCATGTGTTTTTAAGAAATCGTGTTCACACATTAAAAAAAATAAAATAGATATATATATATATATATATATATAATTTACAAATATCTATCTGACCCACTCTGAAAGGAGTATAAACTTCTTTTAAAATTTTATATTTAAAAATAAAATTTAAAGATACCGAAGTTTGCAATTTTAATTAAAATGAAACCCCAGTGAGATGGAATCAGCCTCACTATAAGGAATAGTTGTTTTGCAAATCATCAATTTCTCAAGTAGTAGATAAGCATTCCATGAATGCAATGTTTATATGCAAAACATCTGTTTCTTGTACTGAGATTGATTCCATTTTACTGGCGTCGAAATATCTAGAAATAAACGGATAATACGCAAAATTATTTATTTTTAGCCCACGGTCCTTAGAATAAAATTAAAATAAAATATTTTCTTCCATTGTTTTAGTATAATCGATCAGAAAGTGAGAGTTTTTTTTAAAGATTTACTTCCAAAAAATATTTTGTTAACCAATTTTTTATTTTATAATCAAAGCATAATAAAATATTGTATTATGATTAAATCTTATCAATGTATGTTTAAAAAGGTTAGTTGAAGAAATTCGTTTTTCTTTTAATGAGCTATTGTGAAATAATTTTTTTTTTTTTTTTAGATCAAAGAAGAGGCTTATGAAATATTGAATGTTTTAAAGACTAACGAGGGCGATAAAGTGGATTCAAATAGAATTATTGAATTTAGATATCGATACATTCAAGCTTTGAAATTATTTAACGAATATAAAAAATATTTCAACCCTTATGTATTGGCTATTAGTGTGTGTTTGGTTTTTTATGTAATTGTATCTTTCTATTATATTGCTTGTTCCTGGTTAGATCTGAAAAATTATAATAGATTTATTTCAAAAGGCCAAGATAAAAATACACATCTTCATTATTTATTTTTAACGGCCACAATTTTATCTGTTTGTCCGATTTTATATTTGACCTCACTTGGAGATTGTATTTCACAATGTGTAAGTATCCCTCCAATGGACTTAAATATTTTAGGATAAATGAAAATTATAAAATTAAACATATATACGGTTTATGCGAATATAAGTTTTCTCGGGTTAAGTCGAGTTGTTTGTTGAGATTTACTCAAACTCAAAGTTTCGGCTCTCCTTTTGGAGCCGAGAAAACTTATCTTCGCATACACACTGTTATATATATATATATATATATATGTTCTGGGAGGGCTTCCGCGACTGAGTGTATGCGAAGATAAGTTTTCTCGGCTCCAAAAGGAGAGCCAAAACTTTAAGTTTGAGTAAATCTCAACAAACAACTCGACTTAACCCGAGAAAACTTATATTCGCATAAACGGTATACATATATATATTAAAAAAATCTTTACTTTCTTGACAAGACCACTGTGCCCAAAAAAGTAAGGTGACTTTAGTTATAAAATGAATAATAAAATGCACTTGCACAACGTTTTTTGTCGATAGCATGCCAAAAAGTTGT
>JAKCPI010016661.1:0-14078 GCA_023213315.1 Euborellia annulipes | reverse complement strand
GCCAAGGGGGATGGGGGGGGGGAGTCTCCCCCCCCAGGTCGGATCGAGTTGGCAAATGTTGGCAAAATCAAGGACCAGTTGGCAAAATAAAGTTTATTTAAAAGAAATTAATTTATATTTTAATTTAAAAAAAAAATTAAATTTTCTTTTTTTACATTTTCATCTATTAAAAAAAAAAAATTTTTTTAATTTTCAAATAAATAAATTTATTTTCTTTTTACTGAATATAAATTTATACAATATAATACAAACACATAAAGAAAATCATTAGGATTATTTTAAAAGAGAAAAAAATAAAATATTTGAACAAATAAAAGAAACCGCAGTCGTTCATTTGAATTTTCTTTATTACTATAATTGTAAAAAAAGGAATTCCAATTAAACAATGTTTTTGATAGAAATATAAATTTTATACAGGTCAACAAAAAAGTTTTTTGAAATTTAGGGTTATTCCTGGCTATATGGAAGCGCTAATTCCAAAAATGCCATCAATTTTGCGCCATCGGCTCTAGTTTTAGAGATATAGAGAAAATTAAATTTTAATAAATAATCTGATCAAGAGCGACTCTTATTTTGAATTTTCTAGATTTTTTTAAGTCCTTACCTCTTAAAAATATGTAGTTAGTTGAAATACATAGAAAAATAAATGTAAAGTTTGAGCCCAATCTGAGGTGGCTAAGTGGTGCAAAACATGGCTAAAAGTTTAGAAAAATTGGATTTTTTCATTTTTTTTAAGGATACTCCTGAATAGAATTTTTATCATCCCTGAATGGAAAAAAAGTATGTTTACGATCTTCTATAGTTTTTAACTTTCCAAAAGTTAAGCAATGCCAAGCGTGGCGAAAGCCCCGGGATTGGTTACCCCGAGCAATCAGCTTGTGGAACGTCCTATCGGTAGCCATCGGTATAATGTAATTTAGAAATATTTTAAATAAAGTCATACCTGGCCTCTGTAGCCGAAAAAAAAAATAATTCATTGATAACAAAATTATGAGCAAAACTGTTTTCTTAGTCAGGATTCAGAGCTATCCATCCATACCCAAGAATAGCTCTAAATTCTTGGCTCAAAACACCATCTTTATCATAAAATTTTCTTATATTTGCTTTTTAACAAAATTGACTTTGATAACTATTTTGTTCATAATTTCTTTAGAATGATTTTTTAGAAAGTGAAAAAACTACAGAATATCGTAAATATATGTTTTTTTTGCATTCAGTGATGGTAAAAGATTCTACCTATTAGGGGTGTCCAAAGTTTAAAAAACTGAAAAAATTCGATTTTTCTAAAATTTTAGCCGTGTTTTTGCACCACTAAATCGCCTCCAATTGGACTGAAACTTTATTTCTATGTACAGTGGAACTTCGCATAATTCGTTCCAGAATCGTACTCGTAAAAGCGAAACACTCGTTAGGCAAAACAATAACATTCTCCCCTTAGAGCTGTCCCCTCATGACAGACTGATGTAAAATGAGCACAATCCGGGACTTTCTCTCTCCTCTCCACTCGTTATGCGAAACGTTACTCGTTAAGCAAATCATATTTTTACAATTTTTTTTGCTCGTTATGCAAATTGCTTGTTATGAAAGGGCACCCTAAGCGAGGTTCTAAATATTTCTTTTTAAGGGGTAAAGCCAGAAAATTCAAAATAAGAGTCCAGCGCTAATGCTCAATTAAAATTAAAATTTATTTAAATCTAAATAAAAAAAAATAAATTGGAGAAAAAAAAATGATATTTTTACTTTGGGGCTCTTACCTATGTATATATGTAATATATATATAGAGAGAAAGTATTGGATTCATGTCAAAAATTCGATGTCGAGATTTTGATGGATCTTCACGTTTTGGAGGTCCCCTGAATCCAAAAAGTGGTTTTCGCGACATGGTCTGTCTGTGTGTGGGTGGGTGGGTGGGTGTGTGTAATGTGCGTGTGGTGTGTGTGTGTTCAATCTCAAGAATGAAGGAATTGAGCTATGAGGCTGAAATTTTATATATAAGTCTAAACACCCCCCGGGACCGGAAAATAAGCTTTTAATCAAAATCCGGTCAAAGAGTACTAGTACTTTACTGATGCACTTTTTCAGTTTTTTTCGATTTTCTCAAAATTTGCTCCAACGATTTTTTTTTAAAATTCAAAAATCAATTATTTTTTAGATGCTCTTTAAAATGTATATTCTCATTTTGCGATTGAAATCTTCTGAAGACCACTTTACTCTTTGTACTTCATGGGAAGGATAGGAGAAATGGTTGCCATGGTAACAAAATATAAATATTTTCCCATACTTATAAATTTTACATCTTGAATTCAATTTGTACCCTACTGTCGGAAACTAAATACATCGACACAAAAAAATCTGGTGTGACAAGCACAGAACACAACTTTCGATTACTGAAGGTAAGAGAAAGTTGTGTGCTGTGCGCCAGTCACACCAGATTTTTGGAATTAGGGTATCCTATATAAAAACCCAGGAATTGCCCAAAACACCCCCAGTAAATTACACATTAGACAATAGAAGAGGGATTTAGTCGGTAAGAGTCCTGTACTAATCTCGACAAAATTTTTCATTGAGTGTAATTATATGGGGAATTTCTCAATTGAAAAAAAAAATCTTGCCTTAATTACATTTCTATCAAAAAATTTTGTTTTAACCTTTACTTTTTTAATATTAAAATAGCAAAGTGAAGGGGAGGAGACATAAAACATCGAACATGTCATATAGCGACCGTAGGGCAGGGCGTCGGGTTTTAGCCTCTAGTAAATTAATATACTGTATATAGGATGAAAAAGAATGTGAAATTGTACAGTTGGAAAATTGATTGAATTTAGTTGGCATTGTTACGCCACTGCGTAGGGCGCCTATGCCGGTTTCGGGGGGCGCCAAGGGCTCGATGCGCCTGGGGCGGGGGGGGGGGGAGCTCGCGCCTCCCCTCGCCCCCCCCTAGTTACGCCACTGTCAGAGTGCCCTACCACTGGACCACAGCACGACATTCGGATATATGAAGTTCATTATAAATGAATCTTCGTAATTGTAATTTTTCCAGGTGACCCAGAGATGAGTACAATAAGTAATGGACCACCATAAAAAATAGACTTGAAGATATATTGGTAGCAAATTGAGAAAATGGCTCTCTAATGTGTACACTTTAATGTCTAACGGCGTCTGTCTGCTGTGGCTACTCCACGCTTAGATGCGCACGCATCTTCACCCCTATTTTCTTTGTAGGAGTGGGGATATATTTTGTAGTTGTCATGTTTAATTAACAACTTAATTAAAAGTGTAAGTTTGCAGGTATATTAATAAAAATAATTGAATTAATGTTCTTTGCTGGATTTCTTTCATAATTATTTGTTTCAGGTCTTTATTCTTGAATTTCCGGGGGAAAAAGAGGAATATAGTTCTCCCACCAACATGTTTCGCAAAGAGCAGAATTTGTTGTCATGGGGGAGGGGTAGCGTCCTTGACAGCTATCTTACTCACTTTTAAATATGATATACTAAGAACTCTTACATTTGTATGATAAAATAAATTTTATATTTATTCCAAAAATATTGAATTATGACATGGGGTAACTAATTCCATTGCAAAATTATATATAATATTTAAGATATTGTACATATCGCGTACGTGAGCCGCGAAATTTATACAATTATATATTTACTAAATTCATATATCCGAAAAAATAAGAGTGTGCCGCCGGGCACAATTCCTTCATGCTTAAAATTGAACACATACACACAGAATATTTTTGATGCATATTTCGGCCTTTTTAAATGCATAATTTGAGGCTTTATTAGTATTTTTTTTTTTTTTTTTTTTTTTTTTTTATAAAAAAAACACTTTTTTCTCATTCACACTCACATTCACACAAGGGCGGATCCAGGGGGGGGGTAATCTGGTGTGACTCGTCGCACAGCACTCTATTTTTTCTTAATTTCAGTAATTTAAAGGCGCATTCTGTACTTGTTTGTCAGAATATAAATACAAATCAAATTTTTAAGTATTAATTTTTAAAATTTTACTTTAAAAATAAATTTCTTTGCGAAAAAAAGGTATTTTTTTTTTCAAATCTCGGGGGAGGGGGGGGGGTAATTACCCCCCTTTACCCCCCCCCCCCCTTTGTATCCACCCTTGCATTCACACATACATGCACACAGTCGTTTCGGCAGCTTAGGCCATATAAGACTTTTACGATAAACTTTATTAAATATATATATCTATTGGGGGGCCAGGCCATTTGGTATCCAAATGCCTTAAATAAAATCATCGGACCGCCTGGGATCCGAACCCCTGACCCTTGGTTTAGAAGGCCAGCACTCTAGCCACTAAACCAAGCCCGAGGGCCCGAGCCCTGCTTATAAATTATATTTCATCTTCTAATATATCGACGGAAACTATATATACGTAGGTCGACACAAAAAATCTGGTGGGACAGTCACACCATATTTTTAAAAATATTTTATTTTGAAACTTTCCGGATTTTCGGCGAGTTTGTTTTAGGCGAGATTTTGTTTTCGGCGAGTTATACCGCCCCCATAATAATTTTGTATATTTTACATATAATATTATATGGTTTTCTAATGGGGGGGGGGGGCTAAAAAGGTATTGTGCCCCGGGCGCGAGTTAAGCTCACTACGCCACTGCTTTATAATCTTACAATTGTTAGCTGAATTGTACCTAAAGGCCACAGAATGAGTGGCCGAAACGTTGTAATTGTTACAAATAAACCAAAGTTAAACCGAAAATCAAATTCTTTTACTAATGATAACAACAGTGAAAGCATAAACTCCAAAATTCTAAAATTTAACTTTTTATAAAGTGTTTTCTAAAAAAATATAAATATATAATGATTGGGATTAAAAGATTAAAATGCAGGAAATTGTTATTATCTAAGGAATAAATGAGTAAGGCTGAACGCACACCGATCGAGCAAAAACGGTTTTCGGACAAAACATTCAGTGGCGTACCGAGGGGGGGGCGGTCCGCCCCAGGCCCCGAGCCGGCATAGGCCCCATATATTTACAAAAAAAAAAAAAATTTAATGAAAATTTCCTTTGAGAGGCCCCGGGGCCCTTGCGGCAGGGCCGGATCTAGGGGCGTGAAAAAATGAAAAAATTTTGGTTCGGCGCAAGAAAAAATTTTCCGTGGGCGGCAAATTTAGGTTCTGTGGACGGGAAAAATTTTGTGTCTCTAAAAAAAAGGAAAAATATTTTTTGGGAAGGGGAAAAATTTTTGTTCGGCGCAAAAGAAAATTTTCCGCGGGCGGCAAATTTCGGTACCGCCGGCGGCAAAAATTTTGTGTCTCTAAAAAAAGGAAAAATATTTTCTGGGACGGGGAAAAATTTGGTTCCGCGAAAAAAAAAAAAAATTTCGCAGAAAAATTTGAGATCAGGGAAAATTTTTAACCCCCCCCCCAAAAAAAAAAAAAATTCAATATAGGGCACCCTCTTCTAGTGCAGCCCCAGGCCTCCAAATGCCTCGGTACGCCTCTGGCTCTTGGACAAAACATTTTGATCGAAAACGTTTTTGCTCGGTTGGTGTGTTTAGCCTTACTCATTTATTCCCAAGATAATAACAATTTCCTGTGTTTTAATCTTTTAATCCCAATCATTATACATTTATATTTTTTTAGAAAAAACTTTATAAAAAGGTAAATTTTAGAATTTTGAAGTTTAGGCTTTCACAGTTGTTATCATTAGTAAAAGAATTTGATTTTCGGTTTAACTGTGGTTTATTTGTAACAATTACAACGTTTCGGCCACTCATTCTGTGGCTTTCAGGTACAATTCAGCTAAGATTGTTACATGGGTGACAATCTCAATTGATGAGTAGATCCTGTGTGAATCTCAATTGAATTGAATTTAGAATTTAGAAATGAAAGGTAAGTTAATTAAAGTTTATAATTAATTAAAACGTCAGATGTTTATTTTTATAATAATAAATAAAGAGATTAAATAATTATTATAAAAATAAACATCTGACGTTTTAATTAATTTTAACTTTAATTAACTTACCTCTCATCATGTGCACGTCAGAAATAGAGAAATATATTCAACATATTAGAATTTAGACTTTTATAGTTTTTATCATTAACAAAAAACGCTTCGGCCATTCATTCTGTGCAGGGCCGCAGACAGGCTTGACGGGCCCCGGGGCTACTTGCTAATACGGGCCCCCCTCCCTCACAAAAAAAAAAAAAAAAAAAAAATTTAGAACTTAGGTAGGCTAAAAGGCTATTGTGGCCTTCATGCCAACAATTTTTTACACAGTTTTTGACACAAGCTTTGAAATAGTTATAAATACATAGCTTACAATATTTATTTAAATAAAGTTATTTAAAAATTTTTCAAAATTTCCTAAAAAAAAAGAGTTACAATAATTTATCGAGGCCAGACCCGGACAGAGGTTTTCCGGGGGAATCTGGGGGTATGGAAAATTTTTGAAAATTAGCCACTGAAATCTGCGTTTTTAGCTATCCTGAGTCGTGAAAAGATGATTGAAACTTGATTTGAGCTTAAAGGGCCAGGGCCCCTGAGAAAAAAAATTTCAAGAAAATTATTTTTTCTAATTGAAATTTTAGCCATGAAAATTATTTTTTATCAGAATTTTCAGGTTGGAGCGCAATGGGCCCGGGCCCCCTCGGAGGGCCCGGGCCCCGGGGATATAGCTCCCCCTGCCCCCCCTGTCTGCGGCCCTGATTCTGTGGTCAAAAAGTTAAAATTTTTGCAAACAAACCACAGCAAAACCCAAATCAGTCTTTTATTAAGTTTAATTTAGATCTGTCAATCATTTACCGCCTGGCATTTTTGAAAATTTGTTATTATTTATAAATAATAAAAAATAGGACTCATTCTAGTCATAAATTATTATTTTTTTTTTTTTTAATTTCCTTTCTCGTCAAGTTTGCGCATGCGCATTCAAGTTTTATACATATTATACGTTTTATACATTTTATACGTTTTATACAAGTTTTATCCGCAATTTTTGTATAAAACTGCAAAATCATGAACGTTGAGCTGATGTCAGAAGAGCGAACTAGTGAACTAGTCAAACGCCCACTGATAGCTTCATTGCATTATTCTAGTGATTAACCAAGCTGTTTTTTTAGGGAGGTTGGTTTTTTACAGTTTTATACATCGACTTAGTTATATCCGTGATAGTTTTATACACACTAGCTCGCCCAAGCGGCCAGACTCCCAAACGTAGCGACGCTAGCGCTAAGCGCTAAAGTGGTGTGTCTTGCAAACGTTTGTGAGTAAAGTTTTGAACTGTCAAATCTTGTGAGTTACACCACCCTGGTTCCCTTAAAAAGTATATTTTTACGTTTTTTTATTGAGAATAGTCGTATTATAGAATATTTTAATTGAAAAATACTGATTAAAGAAATCTGAAATATTGATAATCATGAGTTCATTTATAGAATGTTTGTTTTGAAATTTCTAAATGAGCTAATTATTTACTTAAAAGGTATATTCATATTTTTATTTATAATAAAAGTGACAAATATATTTTAAAATAAGATTATTTAAAAACAAATTAATTATATTGATTTGGAACTAAAACCTTCATTGTTCTGTATTTAGTATTTTCATTAATGATTACATATTTTTCTAATACCATTTTTACTTTCTCTTATTTAATTATAAAAACAAGTTTTTATTTGAGTAAATTTTCATTATTACAAAAAATATTGTATTCAAACTAGTAGCAGTTTTTTCTATTATAAGGTAGTTGCTCTGTAAAAGTCATATAATTCCTGAATGTTAATTCGTGCTGTTATGTTTTCGGGTCGTACTTTTTTTTACAGGTCCGAAAATTTAATCAATCGATGTTAGTTTGAATTTCCCTTTGTGATCTAGTTTCGTATTTTCGTGTTAGTGTTCTGTTTGGGGCCTCATTCAAGACCGGGACATAGAAAGTAAACCATCTCCCCCATTACTTCCTAATATTGTACATATGTACACTTGAAAATGGTTCCAATAGGAGTCCCGAAACATTAAATAAATCTCAACAATAAACGCGGCTTAAGCTGAGAAATTATATCTTCACATACATTCAGTTGTGTAAACCTTCCAGAACATTATAAAGGTTTCCGCGACCGGATGTATGCGAAGATAACCCGAGAAAACTTATCTTCGCATATCATGGGCGTAGCCAGACTTCTTGTTAGGGGGGGGCCAACCCATCGTTAGGGCGAGAGGGGGGGGGGGGGGGTTTGCAATTAATATATACATAGATTATTAATTATTTATTTAAATAAAAAAAAAAATTAAATTAATGTAGTGGATTGGAGTGTTAAAAAAAATTCTCAATGGGAAAAATATATATTTGCTTGTTTTTTTTTTAATTTTTAGGACCAGCCAGGGGGGGGGGGGGGCAACGGCCCCCCCCTGCCTCCCCCTGGCTACGCCCATGTCGCATATATATATATATATATATTTATATATAAGCTTATATATATGGTTTTTTCGCTTAAAACTTACTTATTAATTTCATAATGAAACCTTTATTTCTGTTTTTAAAATAAAATAAAAATAAAATAGAAGTTTTTAATCATTTAAATTATTACTAAAAACTAATTAAATCAAATGATATCGATATTCAGGTGTTTCATACCATAGGTACACCAAGCAAAAATCACTTATATTCTCAGAATATACAGTCTTTGAATTTGTCTCACAATTTATTCTTTAATTATTACTTATTTCTCTTGCTACGTATCTCAATGATGAAGGAAAAGGAAAAATTCTTGAGTTTAAAGAAGGGTGTTCATTAAGAAACATTTCAATGTAAATAGGCCCAAATCACAATGTCTCTTGGTAGTTTCTTCAAAACCCCATGCAAACGGTTCAATGAAAATAGGAGAAATGTTTTGGTTGTTCAACTATTTTGTGGCTCCTAGCGGAATGAACGGATTCGTTTTTCTGCTGGAAATTTCAATCTTCATCTTCATACTGATTCAAGAACGGCAGCAAATTATCTTCTAGCACATAAATATGTTCATTTGCGATCGGAAAGCTAACGGTAGGGTTCGGCGTGAACAGAAAGCTTCCCAAACCCTGAGACTTCCTCCTCCAAAATTTTCATTGGAAAAATTACCTATAATATATTTTATATGCTTTATATTAAAAAAAAAAAAACGAATAATAATAATAAATGGAAATCTGTTTTTAACTCTCACCTTAGTCCAATCTCGACCAAGATTTCTTATAGCAAACTGACGTTTGACTTCCGTTAGAGAAGGTGGTAAATTGTGGAACTTGTATGAGTTTTTGGCTTAGTAAAGTTCACTGGCTAGAATCACTCGATAGATTGTAAATTTGGAGACATTTAGATTCAAATCAGACTTAAAATCACCCCCCCCCCTAATCCCATACTCTTGAAAATGGCTCCAAAAGGAGAGCCGAAACGTCGAGTAAATCTCAACATCACACGCGACTCAACCCGAGAAAACTTATTTTCGCATACATCCAGTCGCGGAAACCTTCTAGAATATATATATATATAGTTTCTTATAAAAAAACATAATAATCCAAAATTTGAATAATTTTGTCAAAATATTCTGATTATGTTTAATTTATTAAAAAATATACCTAGTATTTAATAGCAATAGATATATTAGAAATTAATTTTTGTATTAAAAATTAAAATCAATCAATATTTTCAGTTGACTTCATATCAAAATGGACAAATTATACAAGGCATCAGGGTCTGCCACAGGTAAATTATTCTTATTAATAATTATATAAAACTGAACCAGATCTTTATTCTTATTGTCAAAAAAAATAAATAAAACCAAATTTAAGGCAAGGATAAAAAAATCCATTAGGAGAGTTTAATATTTATAATATATTTCGAATGGCTATTCTATGCTTCAACAGAGGCTGAGAATGAAAAATTAAAATTAATCTTTCATTTATGAAAGAAATACGCTGGTACTATGTGCTCAAACAATTTTGCTCCAGAAAAACAAACTTTCAATTTCCCCTAGAAGATAAATTAATAAAAACAAATTAACATTTATATTTAAGTTCTTTAAAATTATATTGAAAATTAATATAGGTTGCTAAAACAAAACGTTGGGCGCGCAAATTAACAATCTCTTGCAATTTGCATTGCAGAGGATCAACTAACATTAATTCACCGATACATGAATAAAAAAAAAATAATAATAATAAAATAATCTAACTAGTACATTTGAGTCACTTTTCTAACTTTTTCCCCTAACTACCGTGCAAGTCTATGGTATTAAAATTTATTCATAAAACATATAAGGTAATGGCAGCAATAGATGACACTTTAAGGAATTTTTTACCATTTTTCTTTTATAAAATTGAAGGGACAAATCTCACAACAAAAACCATTTGGTTATTATGATCCCTATTTCACCTTTTATCATCAGGATACTACGTTTGAAACTTTTATATGAGTTTAATAAGAAATATTAATTTTTTTCAAAACACTAAAAAGGCACCTATAGATGACACCAAAAATTTTGAGGGAACCTAATGATGACAATTTGAGAACCCAAAGATGACATCTACTTTTTGCCTTCACTTGCTCTCTTTTCTTTTCAACTTAGTTATTTACATTGTAAATTTGTTGTCTCTAACACCCTGTGACTGCTTTAAATTTAGTTACAATAAAAAAAAACAGGTTTCAAATAAAAATTCTCCAGATTTTTTAATTTTTCATCTCGCTGTTTATTTATATTTTGTTACCATGGCAACCGTTTTTTTCATCGCTTATGTTTCGCCTCTTCATTTTCCTTCTTGTCTTGTTATATTTGCCAATCTTTTGAGGTTTTTACACTGAGAATAATCTCTTCACTTCAAATAAAATTCAAATAAAATTATCTCCTCTTAACAACTATCAATATAGTGGACAAAATCTGTATAAAATCTATAGATGTCATTCCTGTCATCTATAGGAAAAACGTATTTTCTGGGTTCCTATAGATGACACGGTTGTCAATAAACGTGTTTTTAAAAATAACGTGTTTAGGTTGTAGTAATTTCACGGTATATTAAGTCTATTTTCTAACAAAGTTATAAAACTCTTGATAAATTAGAAAATCAAAAAATAAAACCTTAATTTAAAAAACTTCCTAGGTTAAGATTTTCTTTAGGTTTCCATTTTTTTTTTTTTTTTTTTTTTTTGGAATGGGTGCATAAGGTCCGAAGACCTATAATGACCAATAGTCACATGCAGCCAGGAAGAAAATAAAAACAAAAGGAGAAGCATAAAGGAGAAACTCAACTGCGGGAACTG
Organism: Euborellia annulipes; assembly: GCA_023213315.1. Classification (NCBI taxonomy): domain Eukaryota; kingdom Metazoa; phylum Arthropoda; class Insecta; order Dermaptera; family Anisolabididae; genus Euborellia; species Euborellia annulipes. The sequence goes on along the minus strand of JAKCPI010016661.1, from coordinate 2,810 downwards.
AGAAGATGCCTGTTGAGGTTAGATTTGAAAGTCTGAAGATTGTAGGTTTTATTTATTTATTTATTTATTTTCCAAAATACATAGGCTACCCAACAGGAGTGAACTCCCAATTAATGGATAGCACTACAAACATAATTTAAAAATAAAAACGAGGAACATTAAGTCTTATGTCTCGTTGCTCATACAAAACAAAATAAAAATAAGAATAAACAATATACATACATTTGTATGTAAAAATAAAAAACAATACAAAAAAAAAAGAAAACAAAAAAAAAATAAATAAATAATGAAGCCATATCATCAAGAATAATTAAATTATAAACTAGATTAAAAAATAATTAAGATTACATAAGATAATATTAAAATGAGTAAAATAATTTTTTAAAACAAAGCCCTTCTCAACCCCCTCTTACAAACATCCAGTGAGCAACCGAAGATGTCCGGAAGATCCTGGGTATATAAATTATTATAATTGATGCACAGGCGATTTAATGGGGAAAAGTATGATGCATTGGTTTTGGGGAAGATAGACGCAAGGAGCTTGTTCCAATCACGGGAGGTCATGGGGACAAAGGAAGAATGAAATTGATTTGTTCTGTTAGTCGTGATCTGAACAGCATAGGGATGCTGGGAAGATGCCTCTCTTGTGTTCCGTGAATATGTTGCATTGGGTGGGATAATTGATTTTAATTCGGCAGAGCATTGACCATGGTAATACCTGTAGAAGAGAGATAGTGCAGATACTCTTCTTCTATGATCTAGTGACTGTAGGGATGCAGTAAGGGTAGAATCACCTATCAGTCTAATTGGACGCCTCTGTATGGCTTCCAAGGAGGAGAGAGCGTCTTTCCAATCCAAATGTCTGGTAATTTTACAAATATTTAGCAATTTTACAATCCAAATGTTTGTAATTTTACTAATATTTAGAAAAAAGAAAAAAAATTTACGACTGGACCCAAAGGTTATTGACCTTTAGGGGACGCTCTACCTGAATGGAGTGAAACAAATATTTTTATTTAATGAAAAATTCCTCCAGGATTTGAACACTCGACCTTTTTTGTAGAAGTCTTGCTGCCTAGCCCATTTGACCATCGAATCACCTGTTAACTAATGCTCTAACTCTGCTATTTGGCATTCCAAGTATGACCTCATTGTCAACTATTTTTACTAAATAATAAAATAAAAATAAACTTAAAGTTATCATAATATTATTATTTTTTGTATTATTATAACTTAAATAAATCCTTATAGTGCCAAAAATGTCTTTATTAAGAAAGCTAAAAAGCAGTCAGAAGCAAAGTCGGCCAAGTTGGCCGTCGAAGACAGCCTTAAAAAAGGAAAATTCAATACCCTTGTATTGTAAAATTAGAAACCTTTTTTGTAAAATTACAAACCCTTTGCTAAAATTACGAACCCGTGTTCTAAAATTACAATGCCGTTGTATTCAACAAAATTAGAAATCGTATGGTAAAAATTACAATATTTACTCTAATTTTCCAAGAGAATTGTAATTTTAAAATGTTTGGTTGTAAGCAAAATTTTGAATGCATAGATTTGTAAATTTAGTATACAAATGTATGGTAGTTATCATTTACAAGGAAAATTTGTAAATTTACTATACTAAAACATACTAAAATTAAAATTTTTTTACAGTGTATGGAAGTTTTTAATTATAGACCAAATTTGTATTAATTATTTATACAGTAGTTTTAATAAATAAATAATACAAAATGTGGTCTATAATTAAAAACTATCATAGATAGTAATAATAAAGTAAATATTTTTTTAAAGTATTTAATAATTAACTTGATAATAATTTCATAAAAAATTTTAAATTAAATTTATTTATGTTTTTTCTTGAATTTTACAAACACTTTAAAAAAAATCGTTTAAAAACTGAGGATTTGTCAATCTCTGTATTTAAAAAAAGTGTGCGACACACCAGTGGCGCAATCAGTGGCGATTCGTTTTAGGCTTGGTCAAGAGCAAGTTAATTTAGTTTTAAGTATTGCCACTATATGTCACTAAGTCAATCTTGGGCAAATATGGCGGACGCTAGACAACCTTAATGAAAGATTTATTACATTTTTAGATTAAGCTGAATCAGGATTTGGTGGCTGAGAAAATCGAATAAACTTTGAAATTTAGAAGGTAAAAAATTTTAAAATAAATTTATTTTTCCTTATTTATCCTTGGTAGATGAGTTTTCTTTCGATCCTAAATTTAATATTTAAATTAGTCATCTGAAATTCGAGAATACATTTATTATGTGCATATATACAGGTAGAGATATTTAGTGTTTATCTATTTGCTTTTTCTTTTGAACATAGAAAACTCATCTCCCTATACTATATATTAACTATATGCAATTTATGAATTGACTAATTAGTTTTTTTTTTTTTTTTTTTAAACATTCGCACTTTTTTCTCATTCACACTCACACTCACACACACATTCACACAGTCTTTTCGGCAACTCAGGCCATTTAAGACTTTTGACGATAACCGTTATAATTAATATACATATTGTGGGTCCAGGCATTCTTATTTAAGCCATTTGGTATCCAATTGGCTTAAATAAAATCATCGGACTGCCTGGGGTCCGAACCCGCGACGTTTGGTATACGAGGTTAGCACGCTAACCTCTACGCCATGCCCGAGGGCGACTAATTAGTTAATTTTAACTTATTGTTAAAAGTTTTTAAGTTTAAAATTAACTTGGACAAAGACTATGAATGAAAAGATAAAGAAATATTGAACTTTTTTTATTATTGTTATATTGAAATTAGAAAAAAAAATACTTATTATTAA